>JAOBSW010000268.1:0-80172 GCA_026214975.1 Gentiana macrophylla | reverse complement strand
AATATTTTTACAAGGTATTCGATACTTTTTTTCACCTTTTGGTGCATTTATATCCTTCTTCATTTTCTTAATATGCAATAGAAACCTTTCTTGCTTCAATACAGTGTTCAGAACATAGCTAGATTGATTTTTCTTAATCACATGATGCATTTTGTGGAATGGTTTCTTGTATTTTGGGAGGTGTGATATTCCAATCATCCTCTCGAGGGAAAAAGTCTACCTTTACCTTCGTATGGTCAAGTTGTTTTTGTATGATTGAATGAGGATTTAGTCTCATTGCTTCACTACAAAGGGGTTTTGACTTCACTGTAACAGATGATCTCGCTGGAGACATGGTTCATCCCTTTCTAAATTTTGGTCCATTAAAGGGTCCTCAATTTAGAATTGTGTTGACTATTATCCCTACGCTCATCCTCCGATCAGGATAGCAAGACCGTATCCGATCCAAACCTTTTGAGGGTTTGTAAGTCGGGTGCTTTGCAGCTGATTACTCTTATCAGAGGAGTTCTTCTTAATCGATTCGCTGGTAAATAGGTGTATGTATGGTCATCCGCTTTTGTTGATCATTTAAGTGGTAGGTCTCCTTACTAGTTAATTCACTTTTTGTTTTATCCAGCTTCTTTCTTTAACCTCTTATTCTCTTTTCTTAGATCCTTGCATTCCTTTTCAAGAATTTCATGATTCTTTTCAATTTCATCAAATTTAGTCATGAGATTTTTGACTCAGGTCCATTGTATCTAATGGAAGACTGTGAGGATTGTGCAGTTGGTTAGTTGTGAATGCATTAGATGAAGAATGTCAGAACTAGATGTTACCTCGCTTCATCTCGATTCTTAGCCATTAAACATAGGCTTGTTTCAAAGGTCTCGAACTATCACTTTTGTCTTCATCCACTTCTTGGTCATGAGGCATAGGCATGCCTTTTCATTTTCTCGAAATGCCTTCTTCATCACTATCATCTAAGTCATTGTCGATGATTCTTCATGCTTTTCACTTTGATTCTCGCCTAAGTGCCTTCTTGCCCTTTCTTTCGATAGATGCTTTGAATTTCTTCTTTTCATCATCTTTGTCATTTTCTTCAGACAATCACCTTGAAGTGACCTCTCTCTATTGCAATTGAAGCATCCAGATTCATCATCTTTCTTCTTCATGTCTCGCTTGAGCTTGACTTTTTGTTTGATGTTGAATTTCCGCTTAATGGCTTTCTTTAAACTCACAAAACGCTTAACTAATAAAGCTACCTGTTCTTTTAGTTCTTGTGTCTTTGTCGATGCATTCGCAAAGTTACTTTGCCGAGGTGCAAATAATGCAAGAACTTTGTGTGTCTCGCCGACCACCATCTTCACCGCTCAATTCAATTCATGAGCTTAATCGGGACATCGCTGTCGTGAGTGTCGCTGCTTGCAAGATTTGTTGTTCCTCCGACATCGATAAGTTATGATCTTCCATCTTCGTAGTCCTCTCAAGATCTTCAAGCATACTTCTTTTTGTGGATAAGTGTGTCCAAGTCACTGCAAAATAACGATGATGCTTGAGAATTGCTGTCCATTTGATCAATGGATTCACCGCCATTTTAAAGTTCTCAAATTTCTGCTTTGCAACAGATAATTTGTTTTCTTTGATCAGATCGTATCCTTCATTTATCAATGATAGTTTGTCCCACATCTCCTTTGTTGTTTTGCGCCTTTGATTCTCATGAACATGTTGTCGTTTGTAGAGTCTTTAAGATCATATCTTTGCTACAAAGTCTAGGTTTGCTCTTCTCCCGTCATCTTTGGTCCAATCTTTCTTGGGTTTGTCTATCTCCTTCCTTGATCTCGCTCCTCAGGCCTACCACAAGAGTGATCATGATTGGGACGTCATTGATTACATCCAAAGATCTCCTCATTAGTTGTCGCAAGATGAGATAGCATTCTTATTTTATATTCATCAAAATTATTAACATTGAAAACAAAAGTACTTTTGACAAGAAGTTTGAGTGAATCCATCGCTCAATTGAAGATAAAAAATGGCAAAGAATGAAAAACTTCGATTTGAAAACTACTTTGAAAATATGTGATCTCCTTGTTACTGTAAATTAGATCCTCAACAAAGTTCTCGACATATCAGAACACCGCCCGATACCAATTGTTGGTCCCAGAGAGCGGTGAAACTATAGTCGTAGTGTGGGGTGAATGACTATAGCGGAGTTTCAAAACTTTTCTTGTGTTTTAAAAGCTTTGGGCAAATGGATAAGTCCCTTCTACTATGTTGTTTTCAAATCGCTTAGACAATCACAGATATGTGTTATGATGTAGGCAAATTAAATAAGTGTCAGAAGTAAATTGCGTAAATTAAATTGACACAAGGCTTATAGTGGTTCAGGTGGTGTAATCCCTTAATCCACTCTTTCTCCCGTGATGATCGGAGGAATTCACTATTGTTTTCACAGATACAACAAAGATGATTGTCCTTGGCTTCCCAAGCTTCACAATCTACAAGACTATCACTCCTTGACCGCAAAATTTTCAAGGATTCACCTTCCTTTTGTCGCTTCCTCGAGATCAAAATCCTTCAACAAATTATCACAGCTTCAACTCTCTTCTCGATTGCCTCGATTCACCTGCTTCACTTGATGTGAATGTGATTCACGCACTTGCTTGATCAATCTCACCTCGAATATGACTTTGTAGTTCTGATGTTTGAGTTGATCACTGATGTATCCTTGTAAGTTCAGAGAGAAGGCTTTTCTAATTGACAGAGTTTCTACTTTTCTTTCTTTTAATCGCTCACATCTTTTTCACAATGCCTTCTATTTATAGCCTTGATTTTGAAATTCCATCCGCTATTATAGTAATGAGGGAATAATCCTTGATTTTATTCTTGATTCCCCTTAATTGTATTCTCCTTGATTTCAAAGGATCGGATTCTTCTTTCAAATATATAGCGTAAAAATCCGCCCTGATTGATCCTTTAATGATTGTGCATTTAATGCATGATCTCAATAATCTTCAATGTATATTAACCGATCTTGAAGTGTCTCTTCACCGTCTCAGAGTCGGGTCCTTCACCGCCTTAGTTCTTTCTTCGCCTGCTTTGTTTTCTTTGCCGACAAATGCTGTAACGGCTTTTCTTCTTTAGCTTTAGTGAGAATCTTTATACTTCACGACTTTTGGGTGAGAATATTGGAATATTGAGTTTCATCACTTGAAACATAACTTAGACTTATCCAAGGTCATCACAGCACTTCCTGGTTATAAGTCGATCATAATCCTTTCTCTCAGATTCTCGCCGGAGCTTGGTCGGCTTCACTCGCCGAATGTCTGCTTTCACTTTGCCGCCCTACCAACTAGTACAATACTTGTCTCGACTCAACTTATACAACATGTCGACTCTAAGTAAAGACTTATACAGAGAATTCTAACTTATTTCAGCTTGCTATAATAAATAGTATTGCCATCATCAAAACATAATAAATGTTCCTAATAAAGAATGTATAGTGCAATCAGATCCCATATGACTTTTTCACCTGCACTGTCCTTTCTTTGTCTTTCCTCTTTTATCCCCTTTTCGCCGCTTACTTCACCTTGATTTGCTCTTTGATTCTCAAAAGAAGTATTTTGCCCAATTAAATTGTAGCTTGTTATGATGATTCCCATTAGCCGTGATTCTAGTTTCTCGCTATGGCATTATTTGCTCCCAACTTTCCTTCAATGGTTTTGCCAATTAGGCACTAAACTCATTGAATGGTTTCTTCAACGCAGATCGAAGACAATTGACTTTTGTGGATCCCGGTTTTCCGCTTTGGCAATGGTTGCCCGTAAATCGCCCAAGTCTTGGGTACCAATGTCACTTTCACTTGACCTTTATTGGAAAGTTTAAGATGTTTTCGAATTACCTTTGTCAGAATCACCACTTCTTTACCATTGACAGATGCAACAATCCTCGCCTTCTTCGAACTTGTTACCTTCTTCAAAGAATGAGTCCAGACGATTTTGCATTTCCGCATGAGATTTGAGGCTTTCACAACCTCGCCGCCAATCGCTTATGAAAGGTTGATAATTTTAGGTTTTCACAACCTCGCGCTAATCGCTTGGAATTCTCATCATTTCCGCACGCTCAGTAGTGTTCGCTTGAAAGAATGAGCCAGCAGGCAATCGATTTTTCATACCCAAATTTGGGGTGTTTGAGGAAGATGATGCCATTGTTGAAAAGGAGAGGAGGTTTGAAAATGAACTTGAGTTTGCAATAGAGCGTAAAGATTTCTGAAAATCTCTAAGTCTTGTTTATATAGTGTGATTTGGGTAGTGTGAACGTGGTTTGAATATGGAAGGATTTTGTGACATAATGGCGTGATTTTGTGTATGTGAATTGCGTATATTCGAGCCGCAATGGGGAGTGGTTTGAGGTAAGTAATGATAGAGCCCGGAATCGAGGAGTTTATAATTCAAAATAATATAATTACCTCCATGATCATAAGTTGATCTCCACGTGTGTAATCTTTCACTGCACAATCCTCCATAATTTCCTTTATTCTCCACGTAATCGTAATTGATTTTGTTCACACTTTTAATTTATCCAAGTCTTTATTTCGTGAAGTGCCTTGGCGGTCACTTAGCCGATCCAATGAGTTCTTCACCGAGTCGCTCCATTTAATCTGCTCCTAACAATCGCTTGTTACCTTTGCCGATACCAAAGGCCTTACCTCGCTACATCTTCAGAACGGAAAAGGTTGTACCACTTGAAGAAGTCACTTAGCCGATTACTCTAGTTAGCCGCTATTTGATATTTATTCAATTTCAATCATTCCTAACTCGCTTCTCAACATACTAAATCTCTCATAATCGAAAGTGGTTTAGTGAAGATGCCAGCCAATTGATCTTCAAAGCAAGTATGTGTTTTAGGATGACATCCCCTTTTCAACATGGTCTCTCGATGAAATGATGTCTTACATCAATGTGCTTTGTTCTTGAATGCACATCGATTTTCAATAATAGATATTGCACTTGTGTTATCACACATGATTGGAATTGTTTTCTTCCACTCCATAGTCCCTTAGTCGTTGTCTTATCCAAAGTACTTGTGCACAACAAATACCCGCCGCTATATATTCTCGCTCGATGTTGATGTAGATATGGAGTTTTGCTTTTAATCGAACAAAGAGACTAGTCTCGTTCCTAGCATTTGACATGTTCCAGAGGTGCTTTTTCTATCTATTTTGCATCCAAAGATAGTCGTGTAGTCTCAATATGATATCAATCTAAATCCTCCATCTTTGGATACCAAATTCCAACATTTATAGTGTTTTTCAAGTATTTGATAATCCTTTAGCCGCTGTAAGATGTGATTCTTTTGGTTGAGCTTGAAATCTTGCACACACTCCTACCGCAAATGCTATATCAGTCTCGCTTGCGCTAAGTATAATAAGGATCCAATGATTCCTCTATACATTTTCTCGATCAACATCCTTTCCCTCGCTTCATCTTTCCAAGTATGACTCGCACACATTGTTGTGTCTCATTGTGCCACTTGTATCCATCCCATACTTGTGTATCAAATCTCTTGTGTACTTGGCTTGACTAATGAAAATCCCATCCTTCATTTGCTTTACTTGAAGGCCAAGGAAATAGTTTAATTCTCCCATCATGCTCATCTCAAATTTGCTCTTCATCAGTTTGCAAATTTCTCACAAAGCTTTTCATCCTCTCGATCCAAAGATTATATCATCAACATAGATTTGTACTAGCAATGTGCTTGCTCCTTCCTCTAGTTTGAATAGAGTCTTGTCAATGGTTCCCTTGTTGAATCCATTCTTGATCGTAAACTGTGATAGTGCCATATCGTGCTCTAGTGTGCCTGCTTGAGGCAGTAGGCCTTCTTGAGTTTGTATACTTTGTCTTCTTTTCCTTTGCTTTGAAATCCAGGAGGTTGTTCTACATAAACTTTTTCTTCCAAAAGTCCATTTAGAATGCACTCTTGACATTCATTTGATAGACTTTGAAGTCTTTGTATGCAAAGAAATGCTAGAAAGAGTCCGATTGCTTCCAATCTTGCTATCGTGCAAATGTTTCATCATAATCTATTCCTTCGCGCTGAGAATAGCCTTTTGAAACTAGCCTTGCTTTGTTTCTCGATAACTGCCTTTTGCTCATCCATCTTGTTCCTCGAATACCCATTTTGCACCAATGATGTTGGTTATAGCCGGGTCTCACAACAAGTTCCTGCACATCATTTCTTTCAAATTCATTTAGTTCTTCTTGCATGGTCGTGATCCAATCTCGATCTTGATTGCATCATCTATGGTCTGGGTTACACTTGTGATAGAAAGCAAGTTAGCATGTGCTCCAGCTTGTCTTCCGGTTCTAACTCCTGTGTGAATATCTCCAATAACTTGTTCTTCGTGATGGTCTCTTAGCCAATTTAGATCTGCTGAAGTTTTTCTTCACTTGGTGCTTCCATACCTTCATGCCGAGCATGAACTTCAACTTCGTGCTTCTTCGTTGTATTGATACGTGGCTCCTCTTGATTTTCAAAATGATGATTCAGATAAGAGCTGGTATTGTTGTATTTGTATAGATTTCCTCTGCTCGCTTTCTTCTTGGTCTTGAAGATCTTCACCATTTGTATTTGGTTCATCAAAACCACATGTATTGATTCTTCAATCACCAATGTTCTTTATTGAGTACTCAATGCTTTGGCTTGTGTCCGAGTATCCCATGAAGATTGCTTCATCACCTTCTCATCAAAGGTATGCAAATGTTCCTGCTTAAGACAAAACATTTTGATCCTAACATATGAAAGTATGATATATTGGGTTTTCTACCATTCCATATTTCATATGGAGTCTTTCCATGATATTTGTTGATGATTGATCTGCTTTTGTGTATGACATGTCGTGTTTGTCGCTTGTCACGGATTTTAACTAATGAAAATAAACAAGTAATAAATTTATAAATCCGTATTCCCAAGTGTAGGATCGAGTATAGCGACAATACCGAGTCGATCACAGGGAATCGGGTATCTAGTTCATTAATTTTCCTAAGGTTGTTACTACTAAAACGAAACTAAAAACGATAAAATAAATCGACAGAGGATTGTCACCCAAAGCCGAAGGATAAAAGCGAAAACGAAATCTAAACTATAAACTATAAAATAAACAGTAAACAAGAAGATGATCATGGTGATTGAACAACTAACAAACAATAATCCACCGTTCCCGCAACCTTCTATTTCCTCTCTAAAGTATCTTGTGATGATTTAATTAAGGTTGTGGTTCACCTATCAAAGGTATGAATTCCTACTTTCATAGATAATTCGCCTATCAATCTCTCATCTCTTGATATATAAGATTGACGCTATCAAAACAAGGTGTAAGATCTCTCAATCTAGCAACCTGGAAATCTAACCTATCAACTCTCGTTATGTCAAGATTAAAAATCCCATCTTTCCTATGGTGGTCTAAGGTTTACACCGACTCTCGTCATACGGTAAACATCAACAACAATTCATCTTTCGATATAGATTGCATAACACATAAGCATAGAAAAGATACAACATTAATCAAATTCACAAAACAAATCTAGATTGAAAATAAAGAACCTGCTGAAACGGATTCACAAGGTTTGAACAATTGCTCAGCCTCCAAGCATTCAGCACAACAAAAGCAAAACGAAGTAGAAAGCGAATATAAAACAAGAAAAATCGCAACCCCAAATTCTCCCCTGGGCGGGGTCAGGGTCGCTTAGGTTTTCTCCTAATGATTATGTATCAATAGGTCTCAATAATGTATGTTTAGTGGTTGAAATACGCTACGCTATTTATAGAAAAGTAAGTCCATTTTCAAAGAAGTCGGCCGTGGACGCCTGGTCTGAATTGTGGACGCCCGCCCAGATGTCTTGACTTGCTTCAGACGCCGCCCACTCGGGCCCAAACTCTCTCAATCAACTTTCACCTGACGCCACCCAATATTCTCGACGCCACCCAAGCCGGACGGACTTGACGCCGCCACCAGATCCAAATTCAAATCATCAACTCTATCTCTTTCTTCTAGCCAATTCCATCTTTATCTCTTTTTCATCCATTAAATCCGACTTGATCATCATTTAATCATCTTTGAACCGCAATTATGCATCTACACGCCATCAAAAACATCACAAAGTGTAATAGTATCCAAATAAACATAAAATCATCAATAAAACACATAAATTAACCAATTTTGCGAATAACTCGTTAAAAACCTCATTTACTCAATAATTCCATTAAACACTCGCTTATGCAAATTATACAAATATGAGGGAAATTATCATAAAATATATCCTTATAAAACGTACAAATTCACCCTTAACAACTCCCCCACACTTAGCTTTTGCTCGTCCCTTAGCAAAACAAAATGAAAACCAAGGCTCGGAAAAAGAATGTATATCTCGCATAAATATAACACATATTCAAGAAATCGTAAGTTCACCACTGGTGTGTGTGCAAAGCCATAACAAACTTCCACTAAGTCCAAACTTGAGAAACTCAAAGCAAAACTAGCTAATACCCCTCGTAGACTAGCAATAAATGACACTCATAAGATGCACCCTACAAACGTAAAATATCCCGGTAAAGGATGATAGAATATATCCTGGCCTTCTCGAGATACTCAGAGGATAATCCCTACAAAGATATCTATCAGCTTTCACTGGGATAATGTTAGAACATTTTATTATGTTTTGATGATGGCCATACTAAATTGCTATAGCAAGCCTCGAAATAAGTTAGAACTCTCAGATAAGTCTTTACTTAGAGTCCGATATGTTGTATAAGTTAGGTCGATAAGTATTGTACTAGTTGGTATGACGGCAAAGCAAAAACAGATATTCGCAAAGTGAAGCCAAAGAAAGCACCAAAGCAGAGAAGTAATGAAGACATTATGGTCCGACTTATAACCAATGAAGTCCGTGATGACCTAGGATAAGTCTAAGTTATGTTTTTAAGTGATGAAACTCAATGTTCAAATATGGTGTACACTGGTCTCACCCAAATCAAGGATCGCTGAAGTACAAAGACTCTCCTAATACTAGAACAAATAAGGAAACAAAGAATCGGCCGAGAGACCGACCTTCGCAAAGTTGAAAACAAAACAAATAAGAAAGAACTAACGGCTAAGTCGTATGCTCACTCGACCGCTCAAAACGGGCGGCAACACTTACCGATCGATTTGATATATATGTTGAAGATATAGTAAGATCATGCATTAAATGCACAATCAATAGATGATCAATCAAGGACGGATTTTCTCGCTATACGCTTGAAGAAAGAATCCGATCATCGAAATCATGAGAATACAATTAAGAGGGAATCAAGAATAAAATCAAGGATTATTCCTCATTAATATAGCCAACGGACGGAATTTCAAAACCAAAGTTACTCAAGGCTATAAATAGAAGGCATTGACAGTAAAAACAAACAACGATTGAAAAAAATGAGAAATCAAGCAAAACTCACAATTTGAAAAGCCCTCTCTCGAACTTACAAGGACACATCTAGTGATCAACTCAAATATCGTAACTACAAAGTCATACCGTAATCGAGATTGATCAACCAAGTGTGTGAATCACATTCACATCAAATCAAGCAAATCGAATCGTAGGCAACTGAGAAGGAGTTGAATCTGTGGATAGCCGCTGAAGGATCTTGATCTTAAGCGAGCAAAGCAGAGCGGAAGGTCAATCATCAAGTCACTATAATAAGGAGTGATAGTCTTGTAGATTGTGAAGCTTGGGAAGCCAAGGACAATCATACTATTGTATCGTTGAAAACAATAGTGAATTCTCCAATCATCACAGAGAGAAGAGTGATTGGCGGATTACACCACCCTCAACCACTATAAGCCTTGTGTCAATTTAATTTCTCGCAATTTACTTTACAAAGATTCATTTAATTTGCATACATCAAAATTTACATCTGTGGATCGCTTAAAACAGATTTGAAAACAATATAGTAAGAAGCGGACTTATCTCACGCCAAAAGCTTTTAAACAAAAGAAAAGTTTTTGAAAATCCACTATAGTCATTCACCCCCCTCCGACTATAGTTTCACCTTCTCTCGACCAACAATTGGTATCGAGCAAAGTTCCTAGTATCGTAACCTGCTCAGATCTAATTCCCGGTAACAAGGAGATCACATATTTTCAAAATAGTTTTCAACCTGAAGTTTTTCATACACTTACATTTATATCTTCAATTGCACCGATGGATTCTCAACCTTCTTGTCAAAAGTACCTGTGTTTAATGTTAACAATTTTGATGAATATAAAATAAGAAGGTTATTCATCTTGCAAAGAACTCATGAAGAGATGTCGATGTAATCAATGATGGACCAATCAAAATCACTACGGTGGTAAGCACAAGAGCGTATCAAGGAAAGGAAGTTGACAAACCTACAAACGATTGGACCAAAGATGACAGAGAGAAGAGCAACTGACTTTGTTGCAAAAGACATGATCTTGAAGACCCTAGACAAAGAACATGTTCATGAGAATCAAAGACCGCAAAACAAAGAAAGGAGATGTGGGACAAGCTATCATTGATAAATGAAGGATCCAAGCAAAGCAAAAGAAAACAAACTATCTCAAGGTAAAAAGAAATTTGAGAACTTTAAAATGAAGGCTCGTGAATCCATTGATCAAATGGACAATAGATTCTCAAGCATCATCATGAATTACAATAGCTTGGACACATATATCCCCGTAAAGAAGTATGCTTAAAGATCTTGAGAGGACTACCTGAAAGATGGAAGATCATAACATCGTGAATCGTAGGAACAACAAATCTTGCAAGCACCGACACTCGACAATCGATGTCCCAATTAAAAGCTCATGAATTCGAATTGAACGGGCGAAGATGGTGCTCCGGCAGAGACACACAAATCACCGCATTAGCTGCATCCTGGCTTAAGTAACTTTGCCGAATGCATCAAAGAAGAGACACATGAACTAAAAGAACATGTAGCTTTATTAGTTAAACGCTTTGACAGTTTAAAAGAAACCATTCAAAGGAAATTCTTCACAAACAAAAAGTCAAGCTCAAACAGAGACTTGAAGAAGAAAGATGAAGAATACAGATGCTTCAACTCAAGAATAAGAAAGGTCACATCAAGGCCGATTGTCCCAAGAGAATGACAAAGATGATGAAAAGAAGAAATATAGAGCATCCAAAAGAAAAAGAGCAAGAAGGCACTTAAAGCAGTAATCCAAAGAAGGAAAATCACGAAGAATCATCCGATAATGACTCGCACGATAGTGATGAAGAAGACAAATTTAAAATGAAAAAGCATGCCTATGCCTCATGACCAAAGAATTGATGAAGATAAAAGTGATAGCTCGTATAATCGAGGAAACAAGCCTATGTTTAATGGCTAAAGAATCGATGAAATCGAGGTAACATCTAGTTCCTGCTTCTTCATCTAATGCATCCACATCTAACACTACACAATCCTCTAGTCTCCCATTGGATACAAAGCAGACTAGTCCAAAATCTCATGACTAAATTTAATGAAATTGAAAAGAATCATGAAATTCTAGCAAAGGAATGCAAGGATCTAAGAAAAGAGAATAAGAGGTTAAAGAAAGAACTCGATAAAGCAAAAGTCGAATTAACTAGTAAGGAGATCTACTTAAATGATCAACAAAAGCAGATGATCAAACATCCGTTACTAATGTGATCGCTTAAGAAAATCTCCTCACCAAAGGAAGGTATCCACCGCACCACTAAAAGCACCAACTTACAAACCCATAAAAAGGTTTGATCCAGATCTCTGTCTTGGTTACAAATAAATGTGATGAAAATAGAATAATGGTCAACACCATTCTAAATTCGTAACCACCATCGACCAAAATTTAGAAAGGATGTACTATGATTCCAACAGATCATCCTGCTCCGTGAAGTCAAACCCAAAGGTAGTGAAACAACAAATCAAATCCTCATTCCAATAATCAAGAACAACATCCATCTAAAAGGTAAAGGCATACTTTACCCCTCGTGAGGATGATTGAATGTTGCACCTCCAAAATACAAGAGGAAACCATTTCACAAAATGCATCATATGTTTAAGAAAACCAATTGTTCCTAGACACATGAAGCAAGAAAGGTTTCCTACCGCATATTGGAAAGTGAAGAAGGATGTAAATGCACCAAAAGGTGGAGAAAAGTATCGTAATACCTTCAAGAAAATACTAGAGCTATTCTCGCTATGCCTTACACATATGAAGTTGATGACTTCAATTATCCAAAAGAAGACCTTTGATACACCCTTGGTAATGGAGGCATGATTGCTAATGTATGGACCCAAACAAAGGTTGGGTACCTAAACTTAATTAACTGCTTTGTAGGATGTCCGGCACATAGACAAAGGGGATGTTCCGCATACATGACAGAAACAAGAAATGGCTCACCGATTTCAAAGCTTTGATGGACCCAAAGTCACATTTGAGGTAAAGAAACCCCTGCAAGATTAAGGGGAAGGCACAATACTCAAGAACAATCTAAAGATTCAAAATGTGGCATATGTCAAGGGACTTAACTTCAACTCACGAGCATCACCAATTCTCGGACAAAGGCTACAATGTGCACTTCAACAAAGAAGGATGCAAAGTGATTCACAAATAAACCAACACAAGAGTTCTTGCAGTAGTAAGACAAGACAACATGTATGTGGTGGATCGGAAAACAAACAAGGCGTAAAACATGTCTACTTGTCAAAAATAAACAATCAACAAGTCGGATTTGGCATGTAAGATTAAATCACCTAATTTCAAGACCATCAACAAACTATCAAGGAGCAAGTTAGTTGAAGGCCTGCCAGAGATCACATTCAAGAAAGAAAGTCTATGTGATGCTTGTCGAAAGGAAAACAAATAAAAGTTCATTCAAGTCAAAGCCTCATCAATCTACAACAAGAGTTCTACATCTCATACACATGGACTGTTGGGACCACCACCACACCAAGTAGTGTGAGTAGTAAGAAGTATACTCTTGTAGTGGTGGATGACTTCTCAAAGTTCACCTCGACCATTTTCATGAACAAGAAGAAAGAAACACTCAAGAAGTCGCCGATTTGGCTTGAGAAGACTCTGCACGAAAAAGAGCTAAAGATTATCAAGATCGATCGATAGAGGCACCGAATTTCTAAATGAAATTATCGTAACCTATTGTGAAGAAAATGGAGTGTTACATCAACTATCTCATAGCAGAAACTCCACAACAAAATGGTGTAGAGAAAGAAGAAACAGAACCATCAAGGAAGCAAATATGACAATGATATCGTAAGCATGCTTACCAAAGAGATTCTCAATCAAGCAAAGAAACACAAAGATGCCATACACAAAACATGATCAATCATCAACAAACATCATGGAAAGACTCCATATGAAATACGGAATGGTAGAAAACCTAATATCTCATATTTTCATATGTTTGGATCAAAATGTTTTGTCTTAAACAGAATCACCGTGATACCTTGATGAGAAGGTCGATGAAGCAATCTTATGGGATACTCAGACACCAAAGAAAGCATTTAGAGTACTCAATAAAAGAACCTTGGTGATTGAAGAATCAATACATGTAGTTTTTGATGAACCAAATACAAATGGTGAAGATCTTCAAGATCAAGAAGTGAAAGCAAAGACAAAGGGAAATCTATACAAATGCAACCATACCAAATACCATCCTAAATCATCATTTTGAAAATCAAGAAGAACCACTTACCAATACAATGTATGAAGCACTGGTTGAAGTTCATGCTCAAAGATGAAGGTATGGAAGCACCAAGGGAAGAACAACTTCAACCGTATCTAAATTGGCTAAGAGACCATCCTCAAGAACAAGTCATTGGAGATATTCACACAGAGTCGAACTGTAAGACAACCTGAGCACATGCTAACTTGCTTTCTATCACAAGTGGAACCTAAGACCATAGATGATGCAATCCAAGATGCAGATTGATCACAAATCATGCAAGAAGAACTAAATGAATTTGAAAGAAATGAAGTCTGGAACTTGTTGACAGACTTGAAATGGCCAACATCATTGGTGCAAAATGGGTATTCAGAACAAGATGGATTAGCAAGGAACCGTTGTCGAAACAAAGCAAGGCTAGTTGCAAAAGGCTATTCCTAAGTCAAGGAATAGATTATGATGAAACATTTGCACCAAAGAGCAAGATTGGAAGCAATCGACTTTTCTAGCATTTGTCGCACACAAAGACTTCAAAGTCTATCAAATGGATGTAAATAGTGCATTCCTAAATGGACTTTTGGAAGAAGAAGTTTATGTAGAACAACCTCCTGGATTTCAAATTAAAGGAAAAGAAGACAAAGTATACAAACTCAAGAAGGCCCTCTATGGCCTCAAACAGCACCTGTGAGCCTGGTATGAAACACTATCACAATTTCTCGATCAAGAATGGATTCAACAAAGGAACTATTGACAAGACTCTATTCAAACTAGAGGAAGGAGCAAGCACTTTGCTAGTACAAATCTATGTTGATGATATAATCTTTGATCCAAGATGAAAATGTGTGAGAAATTTGCAAACCTCGATGAAGAGCAAATTTCGGATGAGCATGATGGGAGAATTAAACAACTTCCTTGGCCTTCAAGTAAAGCAAATGAAGGATGGCAAATTCATTAGTCAAGCCAAGTATACAAGAGACTTGATACACAAATATGGATGGATACAAGTGGCACAAATAGACACACCAATGTGTGCCGAGTCATACTTGGAAAAGATGAAGGAGGAAAATATGTTGATCGTAAAATGTATAAAGGAATTATTGATCATTATTGTACTTAATCACAAAGCAGACTGATATAGCATTTGGCAAAGAGGGAGTGTGTGCAAGATTTCAAACTCAACCAAAAGAATCACATCTTCTAGCAAAGCAAATAAAAGGATAATCAAATACTTGAAAACACTATAATGTTGGTATTTGGTATCCAAAAGATGAGGATTTAAATTAATATCATATTCAGACTCACTATGCCGATGCAAAATAGATAGAAAAAGCACCTCCGAACATGCCAAATGCTAGAACCGTACTAGTTTCTTGGTTCAAGAAAAGCAAACTCCATATCTACATCAACAAATTGCAGCATATATAGCAGCAAGAGGTAGCTATTATGCACAAATACTTTGGATAAGACAACAAATAAGTGGATTATGGAGTGGAAGAGAAAACAATTCCAATCATGTGTGATAACACAAGTGCAATATCTATTACCAAAATCCAAAGATTGCATTCAAGAACAAAGCACATTGATGTAAGACATCATTTCATCGAGACCATGTTGAAAAGGGGATGTCATCCTAAAACACATACCCAATCAAGATCAATTGGTCGACATCTTCACTAAACCACTCTGGCTATGAAAGATTCAAAGAAGCTAAGAACCGAAAGTTAGGGAATGATTGAAATTGAATAAGTATCAAATAGTGGCTAATCGAGTAATCGGCTAAGTGACTTCATTAATCGGTACGACCTTTGCCGCTATAAGTGAGACGCGGGCAAGTAAGGCAATCGTATCCAAATGAAGGTAACTTAACCGATTGTTAGAAACAATAAACGGAGCAAATTTTGCTGAAGAACTTATCGGATCGGCTAAGTGACCACCAAGGCACTTCACCGAAATAAAGACTTAGATAAATTAAAAGTGTGAACAAAATCAATTCCGATTACACGTGAGAATAAGGAAATTATAGATGATTATTCTCAGACACACGTGGCGCATCAACTTATGATCACGAAGGTAATTATATTATTTTTTGAATTATAAACTCCTCGATTCTCGGCTCTATCATTACTTACCTCAAACCACTCCCCCATTCCACTCGAATATCGCGATTTGCATACACAAAATCACGCCATTATGTCACAAAATCCTTCCATTTTCAAAACCACGCTCACACTACCCAAATCACACTATATAAACAGACTTAGAGATTTTCGCACTTTTTACCCTCTCTTGCAAATTACAAACCCAATCTCTCTGCAAATTGCAAAACTTGAAGAACTCCTTCCTAAACATCTATCTATTATCAATGGCTTCATCTTCCACAATTTCTCCCAATCGAAAATACTATGAAAAATCAATCATCACCGTTCGCTTTTCAAACCTCGAACACTATCTATCGCTTTGTGATAATGATGCAAAAGCTCAACGCTTGGTTGATTGTTGTTCAAATTTGGGGTCGATGACTTTTCTAAATCCCCAATTACGGGAATCACTTATGAAAACCTGACGCATTCTCGAAAATGCCAAGTTTGTGCCCAAAGACAAAGAAAACCGAGGTCGATCGCATAAAAAGTTCAATTTTTGGGAAAGAGATAGTCATAACGCTCGACTTCTCAATTGGTTCCTACAATTACCAATGATAGGCCCGCACAATGTCAAGTTTGTACAGATCGACATCACAAAATTCTCGGGCCGAGATAGCCAAAATCCGAGGAAAAACAAAGAAACATACAATCTACCTAGATCAACACTCAAACTTCGCTTGCCGAGTTTGGTCCACCATCACCAAGAATATCAAAGGCAAAAAGGATCCATGGAAAACCTCGATCGAGGTTCGATCGATTGATGTCCATCATCTACTTAACGATCAAATTCGATCGGGCAACTTTTTGTATTCAATAGACTAAAGGATCGATACAAAAGGAATTTGACCTTTCAATTACGGCACCAAACAAGGGTTTGCGTAAGAAAGGTGATTTCTCGAAAAGAAATCATACGGGTTCCTCTTCAACACCTGCTCAACGATTGAACGTGAAACCCACAAATCGCAGCCCCTACACAAGTCAAAGACGATGTTCACTTACATCAAGGCTTCCATGAAGCCTAAACCCATAATCGGAGCAAAAGAAAGCAACCAAGGCGCGAGAGCAGAGTGGATTTAAGAACTGCATCCTGCATAGCCGCATGAAAACATCTCTCCGCTCGAACCAAAGAATTTAATTGACTTCAGTGACAATCAAGATGACACGTAAATAGAAGAAGAAAAGCAACAAGAGGAAATCACCTACCTAGAGGAAGGTGAAGAAGGATATAGAATCACTTCATCCAAGAGGAGGAGATATATGAGGAAGAGGATGAGTCGAGGATGAACGCTCGTATGAGGAAATCTTGATGCAATTCAATAAGATTTGGGGATTTCATGATGAATCGACTTCCAAGAAGTGCTTTTCAAAAGCACAGTAAAGTTGACAACCACCTAAGTGAGCCACCGATAAAGTTCACTCACCAAACTTGTCAACTCCCCTCAATTGCACAAGGGGAACAAAGGTAGATGAAGCACCCACACTCAACAAGAACAGATGGAAGAAAAGAAGAAGAAGCACAAAATGAGAAGGAAGAGGAAGAAGAAGAAAAAGAAGAAATTGAAGTGGAAAATGAGAAGAAGCAAGGTAAAGATGTTGAGGCTGAAACTGATGGGGATGAAGAGGATGTTCATGTGGCACCGTAAGAAATTGATCCCGAGAGAGTCTTCAACTGACATTCAACCCCTCATCAGGACATGGAAAGGCACATTACAAAGCAGTAAAACTCAAGAATGCCTTAAGGAGTGAAGCAACCTCCTTCAATCACAAGATTGAGGCTCTCATCACCATATCAAGATCCAAGATGAGGTCATGGAGAGACAAGGAAATTTACTTTGCAACTTACAAAGAACTCATCCTTCATCATGTCCAAACCAATCTTGACTTCCTTGTCAAACAACTGATAATAATCTCAAACCATTTGTGGACACTCTAAATGCTCACACTCAACAAATTCAAATATTCTGATGAGATAGTGGAGCATTCTCGCAAGCAACTGACTTTCTAATCAAAGTTGGTGAGGCCAACAACAAAATACAGTGAGAAAAAGTATGGCCCTCTCCCCGAGTCCAAGCAGCAATTGCGCACTTGAAGCACGCTTTGATGTCGCCACAAAGGGGAAGGAAACTCAAAGCCCGAGAGCTCCAAAGGGAAATGAAAAGGGCAAAGAAAGGCAAGGATAGCAAAGGCAAAGCATCAGTTTGAAGAAATGAAGAAGTAAACCAGCTTACATGTTGCTTAATTCAATTAATTTTATCATTTGCCTTTGTCGCTTAAAAAAGATGCAATATCTTATTGCTCTCTAGATGGATGAATAAAATTGTTGAGTTTTTATTCAGCTTGTTTATTATGAAAAATTTTGATTACTTATGTTCAGTGCTTATGAGGTTTTGGCATCATCAAAAAGGGGGAAATTGTTAGAACATTTCATTATGTTTTGATGATGGCCATACTAGCCATTATAGCAAGCCTCAAATAAGTTAGAACTCTCTCAGATAAGTCTTTACTTAGAGTCCGACATGTTGTATAAGTTAGGTCGACAAGTATTGTACTAGTTGGTAGGACGGCAAAGCAAAACAGATATTCGCAAAGTGAAGCCAAGAAAGCACCAAAGCAGAGAAGTAATGAAGACATTATGGTCCGACTTATAACCAAAGAAGTCCGTGATGACCTTGGATAAGTCTAAGTTATGTTTTTAAGTGATGAAACTCAATGTTCAAATATGGTGTACACTGGTCTCACCCAAATCAAGGATCAAGAAGTACAAAGACTCTCCTAATACTAGAACAAAGAAGGAAACAAAGTGAATCGGCCGAGTAGACTCACCTTCGCAAAGTGAAAACAAAACAAATAAGAAAGAACTAACGGCAAAGTCGTAAGGCTCACTCGACCGCTCAAAACGGCGAAGTAACACTTACCGATCGATTTGATATATATGTTGAAGATATGTAAGATCATGCATTAAATGCACAATCAATAGAGGATCAATCAAGGACGGATTTTCCGCTATACGCTTGAAGAAAGAATCCGATCATCAAATCAAGGAGAATACAATTAAGGGGGAATCAAGAATAAAATCAAGGATTATTCCTCATTAATATAGCCAACGGACGGAATTTCAAAACCAAAGTTACTCAAGGCTATAAATAGAAGGCATTGATGTAAAAACAAACAACGATTGAAAAAGGAGAAATCAAGCGTAAACTCACAATTTGAAAAGCCCTCTCTCGAACTTACATGGATACATCTAGTGATCAACTCAAATATCGTAACTACAAAGTCATACTCGTAACCGAGATTGATCAAGCAAGTGTGTGAATCACATTCACATCAAATCAAGCAATCAATCGTGAGGCAATCTGAGAAGGAGTTGAATCTGTGATAGCCGCTGAAGGATCTTGATCTTAAGGAGCAAAGAAAGGGAAGATCGAATCACCAAGTCGCTGCAAATAAGGAGTGATAGTCTTGTAGATTGTGAAGCTTGGGAAGCCAAGGACAATCATACTATTGTATCGTTGAAAGCAATAGTGAATTCTCCAATCATCACAGAGAAGAGTGGATTAATGGATTACACCACCCCAACCACTATAAGCCTTGTGTCAATTTAATTTCTCGCAATTTACTTTACAAAGATTCATTTAATTTGCATACATCAAAATTTACATCCGTGGATCGCCTAAACAGATTTGAAAACAATATAGTAAGAAGGGACTTATCCACGCCCAAAAGCTTTTAAACAAAAGAAAAGTTTTTGAAACTCCACTATAGTCATTCACCCCCCTCTCCGACTATAGTTTCACCCTTCTCTCGGGACCAACATATAAGATAGACGATAACTTAATCTTTCACTTATTCATACCACTTTCCTTCGTAAGTTGATTTAACTATTTTCACATTTAAACGCACATCAGAATGAGCTCTTGCCCTGTCATAGCAGAATAAGATATTCGAGATATACCCTACCTTACTCCAATCATAAGGCAGCTTCTTCTGACTGTCGTGAGCTTTTAGTCATCATGGTGGTATAGGACATGCGTGGTATACCCTATCGCACTCAAATCATTGACTAGCTTCCGACACACCCAATTACTTCATATAGAAACTCAACTTTTTCATTTGACAATAAGTTACGTGTTACTTATCACATTCAAACCTTAGATATTCACAGTATAACATACTTCGGATCTAAATACAAACTATCATAAATCTCAAGATATATACGTAGCACTAAGCACATGACTTATAAGAAAATCGAAATCACTCACAAAAAGGGGTATAACTTTATAAATTAGCTCATCGCTCACTATGGCTCGTGAAAATAGATCTCAGTGAAACAACTAACTTATCAAACATATGATATATAGCTTGGATGACTATAAAAATAACGAACATTGATCATGCATTGCTTACTCGGGACAGTAACAAAACAAAAATGTCGAAAGATTTTGAAAATTCTAGCTCATTTTGCATAAAACATAACGAATTAAGCAAATGTATAGATACATATCAAATCATTCCCTCCCCCACACTTGAATAACAACATGTCCTCATGTTGTGCAGAATGAAAGAAAAGATAAAAGACTTAGCTGATTTGGTAATGATATGAAGATTGGCTGAAGAAGGATAGATAATCGATCCACGTTTCTGAGGCACGAGATGTCATATGTATTCCTCTCGAGATTCACTTCCAAGGCCAGCTTAACAAGAACAGCTAAAAAAAACCTGCACCACTTGAAAAACATGGCAGTATCTCGGGGAACACGGGGGAATATAACATGGCAAAAATAATTATAGACAAGAAATAAGCACATGATATAATGGCTCGATGGAAAAATCACCACACAGGAAAGTACAGACACCTAAGCGCCAAATATAAAGCCACGTGTTTTTTACAATACAAATATGGACCACATGTGCATACAGAAATAACGATAGAGGACACTACAAAGTAGCAGGATTGGACATGTAAAACACATGGAAAAGAAGTCAGAGAGATTTTTTTCATTAAGCGATGTAAAGATGGAACATATACATGGAACATTACAAAATAGCAGGCTAGGTGCACTATACTAAAATATATTACAATGCAATCTACATGATATGCAATTATATAAAATTGTCGATGTGCTCAGCCGAGCAAGTTGGGAGGGCAACTTTACAAAGGACTACGGCCCGTGCGTAATCGTAAAATGAAGGGCATAAAATAAAAGTGGTAGCGACGGCAAGCCGACAAGAATTACCCTCAAGAAAATAAAAGAAAATAGAAAAACAATGCAACTAGATGACATGCAACTAAATGATATGCAAAAATAAAAGAAAATAAAAGAAAGAAAACTAGCCCACTCATTTTCAACATGACATGTATATAATAAACGTATACCAAATAATGACAAGCCATTTATAAACGACAATACTATTCATTACATGCAAAGCAGTAGACGCGCGCTTAAGACTCATCAAAGGTGATAGCATTATGGAAAACCAACAAGCTAGCTATACTAAAATGTATATAACTCATAAGCCAAAGATAGTAGCAACGGAAAACCGACAAGAGCTACCCATATGAGTTACAAAAATAACAAGAAAGCACATAGGTCTCAAAGCTCACAGATTCATCACAACGATATGTAGCATACGGAAACCGACATTAGCTGCTAAATAACAATAAGAACAGTTATAGCATACGAGAACCGACATTAACTATAACATGCATGGATGAATCATGTAAATAAAAATTAATCAATTATTTAACATGGATCCGTAGATGGAAAGATGTAAACATGCAAGTTCGTAACATCTACGTAAAAATAATTAGCCACGTAAGCTCATATGAAAATATCCACGCCAAATAAAGCATTAAAAATCAAGTCAAGAAAAATTTGGAACCCGAACGCATTCCTTCTTTCAAACGGGCGTCACTCGAATTTATGAATCGGACGGGCGCCTGGATTAAACCGACGCCGCCTAGTTGCCCTAAGACTTAACCGTAATATGTGCATGTTGATGGACGGACGCCCACTCACTATGGACGCACGCCTGGAAACCATAAAGCGGTGGCCGGGCGTTCACGCAGAGTAGACTCCGCCTGGTCTTAGCATGATGCACACAAAGAGAAACATGAGCAACCTCGTAAACCCTAGATATAACATCAAAACCCTAGATACTTAAGAAACCCTAGAAATCCTTTATTTATTTATTTAAAACAGTAAAACAATGAAAGGGAGAAAACGTGTTGAAATCTTCTCTGAGCCCAAAATGGAAGGGAAAACAGTGGATTTTGACCTCGAAAACGGTGTTGAACGGCCTCTAGCGGTTCACCACGCCGCCGGGCGCCGAACGAGCTCAATTGGGGTCCCGCGCGCCAAACGGACACTCGAGCCAAAAGTTACGCCAAAATACTAACGAGTGCTAAACGATCCTTTTATCCAAAAGTTCGATCGCACAAAACGTGGAGTCGATAATTCAACCTCGATGTCCCCGAATCAATGTAGAAACTAGAAAGGATAGAAACAAAACCTATTTACTAAAAAATTCGTGAATAAAAACAGTAAAAATTAATAGAAACTAGACAATCAGATCGATTCCCTCGCAACGGCGCCAAAACTTGTTTTTGGTTCCGCTGGGAATACTCACCACTATACTACCTTAGAAAAATTAATAATGAACTGGACAACCGCACCGATTCCCCGGCAACGGCGCCAAAAACTTGTCACGGATTTTAACTAATGAAAATAAACAAGTAATAAAATTTATAAATCCGGTATTCCCCGGCAACGGCGCCAAAAACTTGTCACGGATTTTATCTAACAAAACAAACAAGTAATAAAATTTATAAATCCGTTATTCCCCAAGTGTAGGGATCGTAGCATAGCGATTAATACCGGAGTCGATCACAGGGAATCGGGGTATCTAGTTCATTAATTTTTTCTAAGGGTTGTCACGAAAACTAAAACAAAACAGAACTAAAAAGAAAACAATAAACTGGACAGAGGATTGTCACCCAAAGCCGTGAAGGATAAAAGCTAAAAATGAAATCTAAACTATAAACTATAAAATAAACAAGAAATGTTAAGATGATCATGGCGATTAAACAATGAACAAACAATAATCCACCGATCCCGCAACCCTTAATTTCCTCTCTAAAGTTATCGTGTGATGATTTAATTAAAGATGTGGTTCACCTATCAAAGGTACGAATTTCTACTCTCGTAGATAATTCGCCTATCAATCTCTCATCTCTCGATATATAAGATTGACGCTATCAAAACAAGGTGTAAGATCTCTCAATCTAGCAACCTAGAAATCTAACCTATCAACTCTCGTTATGTCAAGGTTAAAAATCCCATTTTTCCCATGGTGATCTAAGGTTTACACCGACTCTCATCATATGGTAAACATCAAATAGCAATACATCTCTCGATATCGATTGCATAACAAATAATCATGGAAAAGATACAACTTAAATCAAATTCACAAAACAAATTTAGATTGAAAATAAAGAACCTGCTGAAACGGATTCACATGGTTTGAACAATTGCTCAGCCTCCAAGCATTCAGCACAACAAAAGCAAAACGAAATAGAAAACGAAGGAAAACAAGAAAATTGCAACCCCAAATTCTCCCCCTAGCGGGCTGGGCCAGCTTAGGTTTTCTCCTAATGATTGTGTATCAATAGGTCTCAATAATGTATGTTTAGGGTTTGAAATATGCGCGGCTTTTATAGAAAAGTAAGTCGGTTTTCAGCAATGTCGGCCGTGGACGCCTGCCTGAATTGTGGACGCCCGCCCAGATGTCTTGACTTGCCTCGCACTCCCGCCCACTCGGGCCCAAACTCTCTCGAATCAACTTTTTCACCTCGACGCTACCCAATATTCTCGACGCCACCCAGCCGGATGGGACTTGACGCCGGCCTCACCTAGATCCAAATTCAAATCTTCAACTCTATCTCTTTTCTTCTAGCCAATTCCATCCTTATCTCTTTTTCATCCATTAAATCCGACTTGATCATCATTTAATCATCTTTTGAACCGCAATTATGCATCTACACGTCATCAAAAACATCGCAAAGTGTAATAGTATCCAAATAAACATAAAATCATCAATAAAACACATAAATTAACCAATTTTGTGAATAACTCGTTAAAAACCTCATTTACTCAATAATTCCATTAAACACTCGTTTCTTATGCAAATTATACAAATATGAGGGAAATTATCATAAAATATATCCTTATAAAACGCATAAATTCACCTCCTTAACACCGCTTCAAATTTCAAAACCTCTTTAAGGTGCATGCTTCAAAGAATCATTGTTCTAACTGCTTCTTTGAGAGTTCTGTTTCTTCTTTCTGCTACACCATTTTGTTGTGGAGTTCCTGATGCAGATAGTTGGTGTAACTCTCCATTTCCTTCACAATAGGTTCTGATAATTTCATTTAGAAATTCAGTGCCTCTATCTGATCTTATTTTGATAATCTTTAGCTCTTTCTCATTTTGGAGTCTTCTCAGCAAATCTGGCAGCTTCTTGAGTGTCTCTTTCTTCTTGTTCATGAAAATGGTCCAGTGTACTTTGAGAAGTCATCCACCACTACAAGAGTATATTTCTTACCACTCACACTTATCGTGTGGACTGGTCCAAACAGTCCATGTGTAATGTATGTAGAACTCTTGTTGTAGATTGATAAGGCTTTGACTTGAATGAACTTTTGATTTGTTTTCCTTTCTCGACATGCATCACATAGACTTTCTTTCTTGAATGTGATCTTCAAGTGCCTTCAACTAACTTGCTCTTTGATAGTTTGTTGATGGTCTTGAAATTTAGTGATTTAATCTTCTCGTACTCAAATCCAAATTTTGTTGATTGTTTATTCTTGACAAGTAGACATGTTTCGCGCTTGGTCGTTTCCACCACCACCACATACATGTTGTCTTGTCTACTACCCGCAAGAACTACTGTGTTGGTTTGGCCGTGAATCACTTTGCATCCTTCTTTGTTGAAGTGCACATTGTAGCCTTTGTCACGTAATTGACTGATGCTCATCAGATTGAAGTTAAGTCCCTTGACATATGCCACGTTTTGAATCTTTAGATTGTTCTTGAGTATTATGCCTTCCCCCTTAATCTTGCCAGGGTTTTCTTTGCCTCCAAATGTGACTTTGGGTCCATCAAAAGCTTTGAAGTTAGTGAGCCATTTCTTGTTTCATGTCGTCATGTGTCCGAACTTCCACCGCCTATGTACCGTACATCCTACAAAACAGACAATTAAGTTTAGTACCCAACACTGCTTGGGTCCATACTGCTAGCAATCATGCCTCTCATACCAAGTGTGTATCCAAAAGGTCTTCTTTTTGGATAATTGAAGTCATCAACTTCATATGTATAAGGCATGGCATAATAGCTTCTAATATTTTTACTGAAGGTATTCTGATATTTTTCTCCACATTTTGGTGCATTTACATCCTTCTTCACTTTCCAATATGCAGAAGGAAACCTTTCTTGCTTCATGTGTCTAGAATGTGATTGCTTTTTCTTAAACACATGATGCATTTTATGGAATGGTTTCTCTTGTGTTTTGAGGTGCAATATTCCAATCATCCTCTCAAGGGTAAAGTCCGCTTTACCTTTCGGATGGTCGTTGTTCTTGATTGACTGAATGAGGATTTAGTCTCATTGCTTCACTACACTAGGTTTTGACTTCACCTCGAACAGATGTTCTCGCTGGAACTATGGTCTGTCCCTTTCTAAATTTTGATCCATTAATGGTCCTCAATTTAGGATTGTGTTGACCATTATTCCTACTTTCATCATGATCATGTAGCCAAGACTATATCCGATCCAAACCTTTTGAGGGTTTGTAAGTCGGTGCTTTTAGTGGTGCAAAGGGGTTACCTTTACCGTGAGGAGATTTTCTTAATCGATCCATTAATAACATATGTTTGATCATCTTCTTTTGTTGATCATTTAAGTAAGTCTCCTTACTAGTTAATTCAAATTTTGCTTTATCCAGCTTCTTTCTTTAATCTCTTATTCTCTTTTCTTAGATCCTTGCATTCCTTTTCCGTAATTTCATGATTCTTTTCAATTTCATCAAATTTAGTCATGAGATTTTGACTAGGTCTCATTGTATCTAATGGGAGATTAGAAGATTGTGAAGCGTTGTTAGATGTGGATGCATTGGATGAGGAACAGAACTAGATGTTACCTCAGTTTCATCTGATTCTTTAGTCATTAAACATAGGCTTGTTTCCTCAGTGTCTGAGCTATCACTTTTATATTCATCCAATTCTTTGGTCATGAGGCATAGACATGCTTTTTCATTTTCTGAGATGTCTTCTTCATCACTATCATCTGAATCATTATCAAATGATTCTTCATTCTTTTCACTCGGATTCTCGCCTGAGTTCCTTCTTGCTTTTTCTCTTCGTGATGCTTTGTATTTCTTCTTTTCATCATCTTTGTCATTTTCTTCAGACAATCACCTTTGAAGTGACCTTTCTTGTTGCAAATTGAAGCATCCGTATTCATCATCATTCTTCTTCATATCTTTGTTTGAGCTTGACCTTTTTTTTTATGATGAATTCCTTTGAAGGGCTTCTTCGCTAAACTCACAAAGCGCTTAACTAATAAAGCTACCTGCTCTTTTAGTTCATGTGTCTCTTTGTCGATGCATTCGCAAAGTTACTTTGTCGGGTGCAATGCATGCAAGTGATTTTGTGTGTCTCGCTGAGCACCATCTTCACCGCTCAATTCAATTCATGAGCTTTTAATTGGGACATCGCAGTCGAGTGTCGCTGCTTGCAAGATTTGTTGTTCCTCCGACATCGATGTTATGATCTTCCATCTTTCGTAGTCCTCTCAAGATCTTCAAGCATACTTCTTTCTCGGGATATATGTGTCCAAGTCGTTGCAATTCATCGATGATGCTTGAGAATCATGTTGTCCATTTGATCAATGGATTCACCACCTTCATTTTAAAGTTCTCAAATTTCGCTTTGCAAATGTATAATTTGTTTTCTTTAATCGCTTCTGATCCTTCTTTATCAATGATAGCTTGTCCCACATCTCCTTTGTCGCTTTTGCGCCTTTTGATTCTCATGAACATGTTGCTATCTAGTATTCAAGATCATGTCTTTTGCAACAAAGTCCAGATTTGCTCTTCTCCTCGCATCCTTGGTCCAATCTTTTTAGGTTTGTCAATTTCCTTTCTTGATCTCGCTTCCTCGTGCCTACCACAAAGAGTGATTGTGATTGGTCCATCATTAATTACATCCAAAGATCTCTTCACGAGTTGTCGCAAGATGAGATAGCATTCTTATTTTATATTCATCAAAATTATTAACATTAAAAACAGTACTTTTGACAAGAAGTTTGAGGAATCCATCAAAGCAAATGAAGATATAAATGTAAGCGCTTAGAAAACTCGATTTTAAAACTACTTTGAAAATAAGTGATCTCCTTGTTACCGTAAATTAGATCCTGAATAGGTTCTCGATACTAGAACACCGCCCGATACCAATTGTTGGTCCTAGAGAAGGGGTGAAACTATAGTCGAGTGGGGTGAATGACTATAGTGGAGTTTCAAAACTTTTCTTTTATTTATAAGCTTTTGGGCAAATGGATAAGTCCCTTCTTATTATGTTGTTTTCAAATCGCTTTAGACAATCACGTATATAAGTTATGATGTAGGCAAATTAAATAAATGTCAGAAAGTAAATTGCGTAAATTAAATTGACACAAGGCTTATAGTGGTTCAGTGGTGGTGTAATCCCTTAATCCACTCTTCTCATGTGATGATCGAGGAATTCACTATTGTTTTCACAGATACAATAGTATGATTGTCCTTGGCTTCCCAAGCTTCACAATCTACAAGACTATCACTCCTTGACTGCAATAAAGCCTTGATTCGCTTTCCTTGTCGCTCCTTGAGATCAAAATCCTTCAACAGTATCACAGATTCAACTCCTTCTCGATTGCCTCCGATTCGCTTGTTTCACTTTGATGTGAATGTGATTCACACACTTGGTTGATCAATCTCAGCGCCAAGTATGACTTTGTAGCTCTAATATCTGAGTTGATCACTACATGTTTCCTTGTAAGTTCAGAGAGAAGGCTTTTCAAATTGACAGAGTTTTCACTTGATTTTTCTTTTCAGTTCCTTACATTCTCTGTCTGTCAATGCCTTCTATTTATAGCCTTGAATAATCTTGATTTTGAAATTCCGTCCGTTGGCTATATTAATGAGGGAATAATCCTTGATTTTATTCTTGATTCCCCTTAATTGCATTCTCCTTGATTTCAAGTGATCGATTCTTTCTTCAAACGATATAGCGTAAAAAATCCGCCCATGATTGATCCTCTATTGATTGTGCATTTAATGCATGATCTTCTCAAGTTTCAACGATATTAAATCTGATCCGTAAGTGTTACTTCGCCGCTTTTAGAACGGTCGAGTGATCCTTCCGACTTAGCCGCTTTAGCTTTTCCTTCACCGCTTCGCCTTTTACACAAACCGAAAGTGAGTCCGCTTTGGCCGATTCACCGCTTTCTTCTTTGTTTCTCGCTTTGAGGAGAATCTTTGTACTTCACTCGATCTTTGATTGGGGTGAGATCAATGTACACCATATTCGAATATTAATGTGCATCGCTTGTAGTATAACTTAGACTTGTCCAAGGTCATCACAGACTTCCTTGGTTACAAGTCGACCTTTAATGTCTCAGATTGCTTCTCTCACGGTGCTTGGCGGGCTTCACTCGCCGAATATCCGGTTTTTGCTTTGCCGCCCTACCAACTATTACAATACTTGTCCGACTCAACTTATACAACATGTCGACTCTAAGTAAAGACTTATACAGAGAATTCTAACTTATTTCAGTTTGCTATAACAAATTAGTATGGCCATCATCAAAACATAATAAAATGTTCCTAACAACCTACCTCGGTATATCGTCATTATCGAGATATGATCGCATTTGAGATCTCACGAATATCGGGGTTATGACTTGACTAAGAATTCTCTTGGCCACCAAACAAAAGTCGGGTCGTTTGGATTTTAGAGGCAAGGGTTTGACCATTTCATAAGATAAAAATTGTCAAAGAGTTCACTAGTCAAACAACAAGAGTCGATAAGATACGATTGACAAAGAGTTGTCCACCTATTAGGCTATTTTTCGCCCACTCCGCCAAAGCTGGGTCGCGTAGTTTAGTGGGATCTTGTCCACTAAAGAAATTAATAATTCTTGAAAGTTAATTGGAAGTTGTTGACTAGTGGGAGCAAAATCATAACTAAAATACCATTTTTTATTTTGCGTGTATAAACAACAACACTCTTTTATTTTCATTTTTATGTTGTAGTTTTAGCAAACTTTATATTTATATTTCATTCTCGGTTAGTAAAACCAAATTATGATCAAGTACTTTTTGAGAAATGTTCTCAAGTGTGGTTAAGTAATTTTAATCCTTTTAGAATAAGTAATGACACGAGCAATCCCGTTAATGTAGTTATAGACAAGGAGACTACATATTTGATGGATTACTCCAAGGCTTTAATTAATAGTGAAAGCGGAAGCTCATGATATGATTAAATCATTTGAAATAAGTTTCAACGAATTAATCATATATTGGATACGATCCAAGATGATCATTCTGTCATACGATGACAATTAATTCTAACGTTGGATAAGAATGACCACATCTAATTTTGAAAGGGTTGTTTTCAAAATTGTAAGATTTAAGATCGACTTAATTCTATCAATGCTTAAAGGTTAATTAAATAGTCAATGTTTTGAATACGATTCAAAAGGTTAAATAAACTATTTAATAAACTTTAGATTTTCTTTATGAAATGAAATTAAAGACATGGCTCTTGTGATCTTTCTTAAATCTTATGAAGACTACAATAAGAAACATTTTTCAAGTGCTTAAAGGATTAAAAGTAAAGTTAGGGCATGTGCTTAAATAGAGAACTTATTGAAGTTTCTATTCTAGGCAAGTGAGTTGAGATGAATCTATCTAAGTTCAAAGTCGACTCTAAGATATATGATACCTTATGAGTGTGATTAAATTAGAAAGATTGAAAACATATATGGAAGGTGAAGCAAACGTTGCGACACTTATCATATTCTGGATCTAGTAATTCGATAAAAGAAACTAAATAAATGTTATTGTGTTCCAGTCTTATGAAGAACACGAAATTCAGTTATTTGTTAGAATTTAGTAGACATATTCAATTGTAAAGAATAAATGTTATTCGATAAAGTTGAAAGGTCACCAATCTAACATACTAGATTGATGTCACCAGATAGTTGATATATGTGATGAAATCTCAACTAAATAATTATATGGCTGTTATCCTTAATATTTGGTGGTCGTTCTAGATGTCATTCTGATGACGACTGAACCATGTGATTATGAATCACATGGGTAATACGTATCTTATCCGAAGATGACTAAAATACCCTTTTATGAAAAGGTTATAAATTCTAGAAAAATTGTCTAAAGCCTAAACATACCGATGTTTGTTTGCTTATGACAATTAATGCCACAAATAATTGTTTGTTAATCTCTATGACTATTTTTAGAAATAGTTGAATATTCTTAGTGAAGTGCATAATTCGGAAAACCCGAAAAGTTTGAGCTAGTACGAATATGAGATTGACGAGCTACTTAGGAATTAATCTTCAATTGGATTGAAGTAATTAATGCCTTAAGGGTGTTTCAGATGTCGTCTGAAAAGGAATAAGATTCTCCCTTGAAGGATACCATCTTTGGGATACGCAATTAGATTGTGTTCTCAAAATGGAAACAACACTTTATATGATAAAGGTGTGAAGCAAGCCATTCAAAGTATCCCTTACCAGTTTCAGGATAGTGCCCTTATACTTAACCGAGATCCAAATAATAAGGTTGAATAAATTCCATATTAAATATGAAAGGGGATAATGTCAAATCTATCTTAACCGATGATTTGAAGTTGTCATAGGCAAAGTCAGAACGGCTTGGAGCCTAGTACGACATATGCAACTTTGCGGAATATCTTAGCAAGTACGCTAGATATTATTTACTTGTCCACGGAACAAAATGTTTGTCTCCAAACATGCTGTCTTCTAGAGGAAGTGTTTCTTCCAAAAGAAACAGTGGGAGTAGATTTAGATCTCAAACGTAGTTTGAGAACCACAATGAGTTATTCAACCATATGAACGTGAGCAGACGCCACATAACGATGAGGTGTAGAACACTGCTCAGTGCACACAAATGTTCTGTAAGTCTGTGGATAACCTCAAGCCTGAAAAAGCTGCTGGTATGTTCATCTTGATGAATGAATATCTCACGACTTATGAAAGAATGTTTGAAAGGCATGATTGAGAGATATGGCCAGTAGTCATAATACCTGAATTAGATTCCATCAGCGACAACCAGGTTATGAACCTAGTTTGTCTTACCTAGAAGGAATGTCCCTGAAAGGCTAACATGGATGGTAATATGATTACCATAAGGCTATAGTGACGGCTGAAGGGTACGGGGTGTAAACCTTATAATTTTCTTTATTCTGCCAGCTGTGCCCAGTTCTATTCATATAATGCTTGTTATAACTTCGTATCATGACTATATGATAGTGTTGAAGACGTTGGGCAGAAAGCTCGAAGTTCATAGACGATGACATGATATATAAGCCCACGAGATCCATTTTAGGACTCAAACGAGTTTCTCTACACGATTTCTTTGTTTGATAATCAAAGGAGTTTGATTTAGTCAAAAGAAGTATATGCCCAATGTGCAAGAAGGATAGTGGGAGTGTGTTATGATTTTCGAGTAAGGTATTGGTTATCTCTCTTGAGGATTATCACCCCATGTCACAGTCAATTAATGTTTGGTAGTTCACGGTCTTTACGAAAGCACTTGGATTAGCAGTTCTTATCTTAGAAATAAGAATCTATAGTGATAGATTTAACTGTTGTTGGATTATAGTTTACCTATATAGATGTGATGCTAAGCATAGATCGTGACAGGAGATACTGCTAGCCGGTGTTCTCAGGATCTATCTATGTTAGGGCGTTGGTCCTAAAGATATGGTGAAAGATGATGCTTATTGAAGGTTTCCTTCGCTACTGCGATAGAACCATCATAAAGGTAATGCCGGATGTTCATGGTCCATGAATAGTCATGAGTAAGTATGAAAGTATATCTAGTGAATGTCGAGAATATCCTTAAAAGGAAGAGTTCCAAGTTTATTGAAACTTGGAAATAAATAAACGTAGATATACAGACGTATATCCTGAGTCTTATGAAGGCGAGTGGGAGCTACAGACTGGGTTTATAGTCACTTTGATTAAGTGATACAGTGAGCTTGAAATGTTCTTAGCTATGGGTCATCAGAAATTCTACAACCAGTGCCAAAACACAAGAAGGCCTCAGAGGCTAAATGAGCAAAGATACGAGTCTATGAGGTTCATTCTTGAACCTTGTATGGTTCTTCCACCATTTCTATATGGCTGATATAGTAAGTGGATTCATTGCTTGGAGCAAGGACCAAGGTCTAGTCAGAGATTCGTGTGTGTGTTGAGGCGGTTCCTTTGACTTGATATGAAGATAGTTTGAGTCCCCACATATAGCGATCCGCTCATGGCTATGGTCGGGTCAAGTAGTATTGCATGAGATTCTTGTGATTCAACTTGGTCTTGTATGTGCGAGTGATTGGTTTTAGGCCAAGTGGGAGATTGTTGGAATAGTGTCCTAAATCCAATCGGGTTGGACCGGATCCGACTGGGTCGGATCATTTCTAATATTTCTTTATGTTTATACATATATTAAATGGCTTTTATGTTGTCATATTTATGTTCTTTTAGTGAACCAATAATGAATTGTTATATGATAACGTCCTTAGTATTATACTGTGAAAGAGAAACCATGATAGGCGATTATGGTTGATGAGATCTCTAATCACTTTAATAAGTTTGATACTTAAATGTCTCTAGGATGATGTACTATTTAACATGGCATTGATAGTACGAACATGCTAGCACGTATTTGATGTCTTCTGTCTTTAAGGGCATGGATAGATCTCGTCTATCAAAGTGTAGAGACACTTGGACTGTACGTGGACATGTATTAGGGAATGTGTACGTTAGACTGACCCACTTACATTAAGTGTCGCACTATGTGGCAGTTGTGTAATTATCCTTTAGACCGGAGTCTTCATGGCATCACGGTGTGGATTGTCATGCTTTGACACTATTGAGGTTTCCCCTATCCACGGGGTGATCATGCGGTAGTGATTGGGTGTGATACTGAAGTATGCAGAGTATACATGTTTGGTCGTCTGAGAATCGCATACCCAATCAGTAGGGATGAATATCCGAAAGGGCCTTCTTATAAGGAATGTCTTACTCTCGTGAATCTTTGCAAAGTGGAAGTAAATGAGTTACTTCGAGAGAGCTTGATATCCAGATTATAAGATACGTTCGTTGATGTTTGACACTCGACTAACGACCGTATGGATATTATAACAGCGATAGGATTGTAAGTTACACGGTAACTATTTCACATGAAAGGTAGTAGTCATTGCATTTGACTCTTCCAATGATTGGGGGTCACGGTGTGTGGCTATACGCTATCCCGTGATCGTTAGGCATGAAGGGCATTTTCATAATTTGTACTTTGTGTCTTCGGCCAACATATTCGAATGCTTATCGGGTCACACACATATAAACATCTAGCCGGATTAAAATGTGGTTATAGATGATAATAAAATAAGGAAAGTTTATCTCGAGACTATAAAGGTTATAGTGGTAAATTAATATGGTGGTATTTATTTATTATGAATAAATTAAATACAAGATATTAATTATGTTGACTAATTAAAGAATATTCGGATGCCAAAATATTGGCTAAAGGTGGCGCAATTTTGGAGTGTATAAGATACATTAGGATTGCATAAGCTTTAATTAATAAGATTACTTCAGTATTAATATTAGATATTAATATATATGTATAAATATATATGTAGGCGTGGATCATATATGTGATATGCATCCACTCACGTGTCTAGAATGGATATATTAAGTAGTACATATTATATATATATATATATATATATATATATATATATATATATATATATATATATATATATATATATATATATATTTATATATATATATACACATGTGTAAATTGATTTATAATAATAAGATAAATATAGTCAATATAAGATATTGATAATATATTGGAAATATTTAATATAAGATATTGAATATTAATGAGATAAATCAATCAATTATATTTTCCTTATTATACTAGTTAAATTTTTTCTTCCTCTCCACTCTAGTTGGGGCGCCCCTCTCACTATAAATAAGAGGTGGGTGTCAATCTCTTTTGTACACCATAATTCCAAGAGTTTAGAATTCTTGTGAAAAATAGAGAGCTTCTAAGAGAAAGTTTTGAGAGAGAGAAAAGGCCGGTCTAGCAAATTGATTTTTTTTTAGTAAAGAATCCAATGGTGGATTCCAAGCGGTTGTTCGTGTGGACTAGCGGTAGAGACCGAACGTTTGGACGGCTCCGTGCATCGCTACACTCCTTAGATGGTCAAAGAGTCGATTTTTTAGATCAACCAAGGTAACCACCGTTTACTACTTATTTGTTTATTGCATAAACGAAGTCGATCTTGGGTCGATAGAAATAAAATTTTGAATTCACCGCGTTCTCGCGTTGATTTCCTAACAATCATGGTGTCACATCATCAAATGTCAATCGATCGAGGTGGTCACCGTGATCGATGGTTTATGCATCGCGTGTCACATCATCAAATGTCACTACATCGGGGTGGTCAATGCATCGCGGTGATCAATGCATCGCGGTGGTCATTGCATTGCGGTGGTCAATGCATTAGCGTGGTCATTGCATCGCGGTGGTCAATGCGTCCCGGTGGTCACTATATCGCGGTGGTCATTGCATCGGGGTCTTCAATGCATCGCGGTGGTCATTGTATTGCGGTGTCACATCATCAAAAGTCACCGATCGTGGTGGTCATCGATCTCGGGTGGTTTATGCATCGCGGTGTCACATCATCAAATGTCACTACATCGGGTGGTCAATGATCTCGGTGGTCAATGCGTTGTGGTGGTCAATGATCGATGGATGGTCATTGCATCGCGGTGGTTAATGCGTCCCGGTGGTCACTGCATCGCGGTGGTCATTGTATCACGGTGGTCACTGCATCTCGATGGTCACTGCATCGGGGTGGTCAATGTATCACGATGGTCACCGATTGCGGGTGGTCACTACATCCGGGTCGCCATCGATCCCGTGGTCACGGCAGATCGCAGCTTGGTCAATGATCGGGGTGATCACGCTCATCGCGGTGGTCAATGCATCGGTAAAAAAAATCAATGCATGCTTTTGAAAGGAAAAAAAAAAACCTATGTTCAGCGACTACTTTTGAATAAAAAAAATACTATGTTCAGCGGTTTTTCCATGCGCCTGTTATTTTTTTTCCTTCACGAAAGGTATTTGGGTCTATGTACTTAATTTTTGTTTTTATAATAACTAAATGTTTGTTTTGAGTGTCTTTTTTGCCTAATTAAGTGCAATATGTGTCCTTTTGAATTATTGTCCCATTATTAAAAAAATATTCGAATTTTTTAAACCGGATCTGAACCGCCTAGACCCGTGACTCGCCAAGACCCGGATAACCCCCAAACCCGCCATGTTATGAGACTTGGATGACCCGGCTAGAAAAATGAATCGGCGGTTCCGGTACTTTTTTAAACCTGAAACCGACGGGATAAACTATCTTGAATAGGCCTGACACGGAACCAGTCACGTCTAATATTAACCTTTTGATTTTAAATTTAATATTGAGAATGCATTTATGAACTTAATCTAATTGTTTTATAATTAAAAAACTTAAAATAAAAGTTTGCTTTTACGCGGATGTGTTCAAACTCTATGCACTACACCACTAGTGCATTAGCCTTCCAGGCCTCGATATTGCTACCCCATATCTCAATTCAAATTAAGTTGAAAGGCTTTCATCAGTTCATCTCCTGGCACTACCACTGGCACTACCACTACCACTACCACTACCTACCTTTACGCCCAGCATCTCCACTCCCTACTCAGCATAAATCAAATCAAACTCAACCCCTCTTTTCTCTACCTAGTCCAAGGTTTCTTCTGCAACTCCTGGTTGCTGAAAAATTATCAAAGAACCAAGGCCAAAGGTTGAAACTTTACCCAATTCCATCTTTTGTAGCTTTGTGCACTTCCTAATAGCTTAAAGCTTTAGAGAATTGACCAGTTGAAACCATGAAGCTTACAGGGAATGCTGTCGCAATTAATCTTCTTTGCTTCTTCACAATGATCGTTTCTTTGTCTTCATCCTTGAATTCAGATGGGCTTTCACTCTTAGCTCTCAAAGCAGCCATAACCAGTGACCCGAAGAAAGTACTTTCCAACTGGTTAGACAAAGACACAACCCCATGTAGTTGGAATGGAATCACTTGCGATTCTACCCACCAAAGAGTAACATCTATTTCTCTCGCCGGAAGAGGCCTCACCGGCTACATTCCGTCCGAGATGGGCGGGCTTTCCGCTCTTACAACTCTCATTCTTTCATTTAACAACTTCTCCAAACCCATCCCTGTTCACCTCTTCAGTGCTACATCACTCTACTCTCTTGATCTCTCACATAATTCCTTTTATGGACCTCTGCCATACGAGATTAGCTCCCTCCGCAACCTCGTTCATCTTGATTTATCCTCAAATAAGCTAAATGGGTCTCTTCCTGAGAGTTTAAGCAGCTTGAATCACCTCTCTGGGACCTTAAACCTTTCGTGCAACAAATTCTCCGGCGAGATTCCGACGAGCTTCGGTGCTTTTCCGGTTATTTTAAGCTTAGACCTTCGTGAGAACAATCTGACCGGGAAAATACCTCAGGTTGGGTCATTGTTGAACCAGGGACCCACTGCTTTTTCCGGGAACCCATTTCTCTGTGGCTTTCCGTCGAACACCCCGTGCACTATAGAGGCTGCAGCTGCACAGCCAAGAGTTTTGACTGACCCGGAAAAGCCAGGTTATGGATCTACTGAGGTGGTGGAGAAATCCAGCTCAAAAAAAGGGTCGCTAACATTTTCTGTGATTTCTGGTTTTACAGTGGTGATTGGGGTGGTGTTTGTTTCAGTGTGGCTGTTCAGGAAGAGATGGGATTCAGAAAAGGGTAAACTGGGAAGAGAAAAGCTTGAGAAGGAGGAGGTGGGAAGAACTAGTGAGTTAGACGAGGGGCAGAAGGGTAAATTTGTTGTAGTAGATGAGGGATTTAGGATGGAATTGGAGGATCTATTAAGGGCATCTGCATATGTGGTGGGAAAGAGTAGGGGTTCAATATTGTATAAGGTTGTGGCCGGCATTGGTGGTGGCAGAGGGGGATCTGGTGTTGGTGGCGGGCCAGCGGTAGTTGCAGTCCGGCGCTTGAGCGATGGAGACGAGGTTTGGAAGTTTAAGGAATTCCAAACTGAAGTGGAGAACATAGCTAAGGTTCAACATCCCAATATTGTCAAGCTGAGGGCTTATTATTATGCCACTGATGAAAAGCTGCTTATCTCTGATTTCATACCCAATGGAAGCTTGCATAATGCACTTCATGGTAATGTTAAATTAGAATTACTTTTCAGTTGTCTTCTTTATTGCTACGACTTTCGTGTGGTGGAGGAGTTTGTTTGAATCTTTTATGCAATGTGGCCCTAATCACTTAGCATAGCTTATCAAATTAGAAGAAACGGTGAGTCAAAACTCCGGATAAGACGATTGCTGGATAATGTAGTTGTGGAAGTGTGTTGTGTTTTAATATGTAAATTATTCCCTCCTCCTCAACAGCTCAAGCCTTTGGGAGAGATGATTATTCAACTGTTATTTCACATAGATTTTTCAGTCTTATATTTGTTATCTTCAAAACAAAATCACAAGCCTGTTTTAAATATGCTCCCTTTGGGTTCAAGCGATAAATGCAGAGATTCACATGTTTCTTACTGTATGATGAATATGTAGCCAATTAGTTTCTCAGTATAATATGATTGCAAACTCTGCTGTTGTTGTGGTAGAGTTATTGTACCATACCATCAACTATCTGGCCTGTAGTGAATTACCAGCTCGGTTGAACATACGATTTTTAAGCCTGGCAAGGAATTGGGATGCCTCCATTGACCCTATTCAACGTGAAAACATCAGGTGTTTTAGAATCATTAGAAGTACACTTTAAAACACATGTGGCTTCAAATTGAAATAATGTCACTGGAGGAATCACTGCATCAAGTTCACCAGAAAAGATCCCAGATCGTTGCTAGAATCTCAGACTCTCAGTACTATAATGTTGTGCTTGTTTGTTCTCAAGTTCGTTTTCCAACAGTTGTGTTTTCATTGATTCTACATTTGTGAAGTACCTTAAATTTTGATTCTTTCTGCTTTGATATCTTTATTAGGTGGCCCTGGTAATTTGCTGCCACCTTTAACCTGGGCTGCAAGGCTGAAAATTGCTCAAGGTGCTGCCAAAGGTCTAATGTACATTCATGACTGCAGTCCAAGAAAATACGTCCACGGAAACGTTAGAACATCGAAAATCCTTCTCGACGATGATCTGAAACCTTATCTTTCTGGTTTTGGTCTATTCCGTCTCGTACCAGGGACCTCAAAATCCACAAATGCCTCTATGAAAAGGCAGAACTCTAGCAAAATCGTTGTAAGTTCAAAATGTTCGACAACTTCCTCATCCGACATGTACTTGGCACCCGAAGCTCGACTGGCTGGTGGAAAATTTACACAAAAATGTGATGTGTATTCCTTTGGAACAGTGCTTCTTGAGATATTAACTGGTCGGGTTCCGGGTACTGGACCTGAAAGTGAAGGTAAGGGGCTTGAGAATCTTGTTCGGAAGGTTTTTCGTGATGGACTACCTTTATCGGAGATTATAGACCCCAAGCTTTTACAAGAGATTCATGCAAAAAAGCAAGTAGTGGCAGCATTTCATATTGCACTAAATTGCACGGAATTAGATCCTGAATTTCGACCTAGGATGAGAATGGTTTGTGAAAGTCTGGACTCCATCAAGCTGCAGTGATGGGAAATGACGAATTTACCCTTAGGCTAACATTCTAACAGGGCTTCAGTGTGCCATTAATGGGGGTAATCTAGAGACTACGTTAGTTATAGATGTAATCTAGAAGTCTTATCTGATGAACAAGTATGAGGGTGCCCCTGAAGGTTTGTAAGAAAATTTCTAGTATCTTGTAATGTTGTATTGCTCTGATCCTTTAGTGTAATCTGGTGGTGTTAGGTTATTTAAATTTGCACGAGACAGGTGAAGATTTGGTGTTTTCATTTTCTGGGCTGTTATGCCTTCTTCTGTTGATGCCCAGCAGTTTTTTTTTTTTTTGAGGGCATTTAAGGGCATCACACTATATCTACTATTTCCCTTAAGGATATCCCATACATGTTTATTTTTAACCATATCTGGTGCCTCGAGGTAGTTTTAATGTGGATGTAACGCCTGCCTTTAGACACGAAGCCTCTTATCCTAGGAATCGAAGCGTTAAGACGCATAATATTAAATAAATAATATTACACGTAAGTTTCTACTACGTCGTATCAAATGAAAGAAACTGAATTTAAAAGACTGGGTAATTTTTCAAATAACCAAGAATAGAAATAAAGAAACTAAAGAGAAATGTAATATTATTATATCCAAAGCGAAACCAACGAATTTCAAAAACTAAAAGGAAACTACAGAATCCAATAATAATCTAAGTCTAAGACATAAATGATATAAATGATAAACAAGGTCTTCAACTCCGGCGTCTCTCAAATGTCGTCATCAAAGTCTCCTCAAAGTCTTGACTAACATTGTTGTCTTCTCTCCCCAAACACATAAATAAACATCATTTGAGGTAAATACGTTTGTACAAAGTAAGTAAAAAGCTACAATTTAATTAAGGTTATTATTAAAAGATGTTATCTTAGTGAGACCGACTCAATTTAGGATTCATTCCATGCCCATCGACATGTCACGACTAAACGTTTAACTTAAACATCTTTTTTGTTACATCACTACTCAAGGACACAATGCATGGTGAAAATTCCACCACGAGATATACTTGCCAACTACGGTGATTAGCACCGGTAGTCCCGGATCTCCCGGTATGCATATACGCTTGATGGATTTCCTCCACTACTCTTCACCTTTTGAGCGATGGCGTTGTCCACCTTTTATGAACGTATCACATCGCCGATTTGAATCGGTTTAACCAAGAATAGATGACGCGTTTAGCTTTTACTACACTTATGTAATTATTAATGTGAATTAACTAACCACCTGGCGTTTTGATTAAAACTCACCTTAACAACACTACTCCTCACTTAGACCAGCTGGACGCCACACCTTACCAATTACACAGACATTGATGAACTCTAGTTCATCAAAGCACAAGCCCTTTCATGCCCTTCCGACGGATCCGAACTTCAACTCCCTTTAAGAGTACATTCGGTGTTTTAACTGAACGAATCAGAAGTTCAATCGAAGCTTGTTCATATTTTAATGAATGTTATCATATTAGGATTAAGGGTTTAAAACAGTGAAAAACACGATTATGAAGTCAAAAACCAAACTAAGGTGCTAGAATAGTGAAAACAAAGTAAAACAGGCCAGACGCCCGTTTGGACCCCTATGGACGCCCGTCCGAAATCAGACGCCCGTCCGTCTAAAACAGCTACATCCTGAATCAAAATTCTGACCTCAAACGCCCGTCTGCCTATTTCAGACGCCCGTCTGAGTTACTAAGCTCCCGGACGCCCGTCTGCCTAGTGCAGACGCCCGTCCGACTGAGTTTTTCCCAAAACGCTAAAATCTTCGCAACTCGATTTTTGAATCGTTTCTAACCTAATTAACCTCGTTTTCAACTCAGAAAAACGTGGAAAACATATCTAAACATCTATGAACCTTTGATCAACGAAAAAACATAACTTTCTTGTATCTACACATCATAAAACTTGATCTAAACCTCAATAACAATAATTAGAATTGTAGGAAGAGCCTCTTACCTTTTAAGCAACATATTCTTACTCCAAACCACAGAAAACAGCAGCAAAACTGATCCTTTTCTGCAGGAAAACATGTGCGATAAATCCAAACTTAGATTAGATTCAATCACACGCTTCTAAACGACAAAAACTACAAATTGATGAGTTTGCACCCATCAAACTCGATGGTGAACTGAATTAGGGCTTAATCATACCTTAACAAAGCTTCAACTTTTTGATGTCACAACGTTGCTCTCTTCACAACGATTCCGGTGCTTGACTCTGATCTGAAAACCGTCAAGGATTGACTTAGAACCGATGACAACAATCCCTCAGCCCTAATTCTTGCACACACACACACGCAAGAGGTAAACTTTGGAGGTGGAAAAATCTGATTAAAAGATTATGGGGCTGATTAGGTTGATTTTCCCTTAAATAGGAAGAATCCCATAATTACCTAATTTCCATAATCACCCTTATTAAATCAGATTTTCTTCCTTAAATATTTATATATATATGTCGAAATTATGTATATAAATATCCAAATTAGTAAACTCCGAATAAAAGGAACTGAACCCAATATTTCGTTTTCGTAAAATGACACGTCTGCCCTTCCCCGAAAATCGAAATATTACAGTTGTACCCTTAAAGGTTGGTTTTTTTTTTTTGCGCCCTTTGAAGTTCCATTAGTTCACTGTTTTAGAGACGTTTATGTACTTTTGGATATGAATGTCATCCACATACACCACAGCGATGGATGCTATCTTTTCATTCTATGCTTGTATCAGAAACCCTCAATAGCCAATCAAATTCTTCTGTGCACTCATAGTTCAATTAATTTTGGAGGAATTGTCTTGACTCTCTGAGCGGTATGCACGGGTAAGATTTCTTCGGTTTCTAAAAATCCCAACTGTATTGTCCCGACCCGAAAATCTGAATATATTTCTGAATATGGACCCTTTGACCATGACCTGATAATAGTATAAAATTTTCTTGTGTCACGAACCCTTGTGAGCTGTGCTACAAACATAATTGCGGGAGCTAAAACATCAAAGAGACTTGCTATTACAACTCTCAATAACAACTCTTCAATTAATAAAACATACACTACATGTATTCCCAAATCAAATGATCCAACTAGATCATGGAAAACTAGATACCTCTTGAGATCTTATTTTGGTCCACCATATGCAATCCTCAACATAACTAGCTATAGAGCTATATCCAGGTTCTTGGAAATGCCAACACCTATAGTCATATCATCACCAATGGCATTTGGTTACGAAAGCCAACTACTAACAGTTTATTAAACTTATCCTTGCATCATAACTGAAACTAAGAGGTGAGTTATGACGCTCAACAAGGAAACATTAGCATCAAAGGGAACTGGTGCATGTTACTGGGATGAGGATATAGTTCCCGGCTCTTCCTTCGCAAACAATGAAATGCATTAGTAACAACTACTCTATCCACATAAAGATTAATAAGTAATGACAAGATATAACATTCTTTCTTAAACATAACATAACCAAGTTTATCTTTTCTTATTTACTTAACATGAGTGCTTGATGCAACACGTCTAAGATGACTAACCATACCTCTAACTTCAGACTTTAAATTGAGACTTTAAATAGCTCCCAAGGTACTCCATACTATACATCGTCTTAAGAACGACATTGCTAATACAACTAATCATACCTCTGACACGGAACTTCGAATAGTATCTGATCGCGTGTAAGTCACTAACGTCGATATTACTAGCAAGAATACTAGGTACATCGTAGTATAGTAAATGCGAGTCAAGGTCGATCCCACAGAGACAATGCAACTATAAGTATAAACGATTCTAACATAATTAAGTAGCAACATAGAGGTGGTCATTGAACAACAATAACATAAAAGAAAACAAACATGGGATTCCTCTCCCTCTCTTCACCGATCTACTAACTTAGATTTGTTAATCGTTATGTTTACTTCCCCACATAATTTCCTTAGATTAATCGCGAGATTTCGTTTTAATTATCATTATCAGCTACGGGTGCAATTCCTACTCCTATCTACTCCGACAATGGCAGTAGACAATCTATACGCAAGCTACCCTCCTTAATTGGTCCATAATAACCCATACGCATAAAGAACTAGAATTGCCGATATCGAGCTCTAACTTATACCGTTAACCCGCTGAGACAATTTATCGACATTGACCAAAGACGTTCTTGGGTCCATTCTAGACTATGTCCAAACTTAGCACTTCACTATTCGTATTTCATGCCAGTTTATGATTACAATAAGTAGATTGGCCAGATCTAACCTATTGTTAATTAAACCTGTCGATCAACGTAGCTGTAGTGAATCCCGGTTTTAGCTTTTCTAAATATTGCCTCGGTACACCGGTATAGATCGCCGGGTTACCGAGGTCAGCTTTTCCTAATTTCTAGATCCACATTGCTCTGATACGATTAAAATAAGTTAATTATGGGGTCTTTAAACATACAGGTTAACTAAAACACATAAATACGAACAGATATACCATATTGAAGACAAAAATGAATGTTCGAAGCTTCATACCTTCAACAATGGAGATCTAGCTCGATCTACTCAAGCTAGAGATGATGGAAGAAGGGAGGAAACCCGAAATAACTCTTCAAAGCTCAAGAAAACTTTATTTCATCAAAATATATAATGTATGTAATGTAATATATAAAACTTATGAATCATTATGAATCATATGAAAGCTTTCAGTATATGCGGCTTTATATAGATACAATAGCCGACTTAAGACTCTCTAAAACCCTAACTGACCTAGATAATGCGGCAGAATCAATTTCGTGTCGAACAAGTCGCCGGTTTACCGGGCCTAGCCCCGGGTTACCGGGCCTACTTTTCCTCTCTTTCTTCAGCGGACTCTCTCTTGGACTTCAATCACTTGGCCCAACATACTTCTTTTGGTCCAGATTCATTCTCCAGTGCTCCAGATTCGGTACATCCTATAAAACACGCAAAACGAGACAAAACAGTACCAAAACCTCGAGAAAATAGTATAGATGCCAAATTACGATCCTGGAAACACTCACATAGCATTTAACATATATTCCATATAATAATAAGCCTATTTATCCTCTCTTGAGCAGAATTCGGGGTGAAGATAGGTATAATTATTGGTACCATTTAGGGCGTTATCAACTTCCCCCCACTTAGCTTTTGATCGTCCTTAGCAAAAAGGCGAAAAGAAAACAACATCCTGATCAATATACATGTTAATTAAAAATAACTACATCTCACAAAGACAAGATCAAGATCATGCTACCCATATCCATCAGTAATGCATTAAACACTATTCATGTCATGAGCCAATGTGTGTGTGCAATAACGTTCACAACCGTTTAGTAATACCGACAATCTCATATTACGCTAACCCGTAGTCGAACTAACCAGTCTCGAACATGTTATTTATTAATTAATTGAGCTGGCAAGGTGGATCGAGAACCGAGCATATATTACTCTTAGGCTCACGTTTATCGGTCTATGCAAAAGTCGTGCGTCTTACGCTCCGTCGACTAAGATTTTGCCAAAGAGAATATAGATGTATATATTTCTATGCACTTCTCTTTCTTGGCGGATGAACTCTTATTGATGTAGCTATCCTCACGGCCCCGCTCATGATAAACTACTAAATCCAAAATTCCTTGGCCTTTATAAGCATTAGTGGAACATGATTCGTGATGAAGCCAGGGTCAACTCTAGTCAAAGCAATATGCTATCGACTACACACCAAGGGCAGTGAGTTATACGTACTTAAAATGGTGGCTCATAACAGAATATGCGCTTAATACGCCACTACTTCAGAAGTGGGCATTTACTCTTACTTGTACCAAGTAAAACAAAGATGAAGTCAATTAACTCGAAAAGATCAAATATATCATATTTTTTTTGGAGTTCTTTCGAAACGAATCAAATTCTAAGTGGTGAATCGTGCATCAAAGAGAATCAAGATAATCACGCAATTCATGGAATATACCGCTAAGAAGTTAAGTGACATCCCTTACCCCCCACTTAATCGAAACATTGTCCCCAATGTGTAAGATGGAAAATAAAAATGAAAAGGAACTTAGCTTCGGTTAAGTGTGGAACCATAGAAGAATCGGATCGTCGTATAAATCGTCGGGCTCATGTAAGTAATCCATGAAGAATCTGCGCTAAATAAGTCAAACAAACCAAGAAGAATCGTGGTTACAAGAAACTGTATAATAAAAGAGCGGCAGTAACAGAGAAAATAACTCCAAAACAAATTAAGCTGACATAATAATTATATTATAAAATTCCGCTACATCAACTAGATAGGAAAAATAAAAACAAGAAAATGGAAAACAACAATAAAAAGAAAGAAAATCTAATCGTCCTCATCAGAATAACCCTCCCAGTCATCTCTAGGCTCAAAACCGGGAGGTGGACCAGAACTGGAGGCAACAGCGGTGGAAGAGGATGCTCTATGACGAGGGGCAGTCCTAGGTGGTGGGGTAGCAGGCGGAACTCCTAGAAAGTCAATAATGCAATCCATCTTGCGATGTAGACTCGCAATCTCTCGCGAGTGCTCCTCGAGCAAGGCTCTATGAGTCCTCGGTGCTCTATGCACCAGAGTATGCTCCCTCTCTGCTATTACCTGTCTTTGTACTCTTGAAACTGACTGCGAACTGAGCTTCGGCTCAGGGTCTTCCCAATCATCACTGACGAGCATCTTCACCTCGTCTTCCAAATCAAACATATCAATCATCGGCCCGTATGGTAACAGCTCGTGCTCAGAAGCGGCAAAAAGCTTGTGAATATGGCTATGCATCAGAAGACCGATGTTGATTGGAGATCCCTGCTCCAGATAAAACATTAATTCTGCCCTCTTGGTGGTGACAGAGACCGTGTTCTTAGTTGGTAGAAGGCAGGCACAAACAAATCTATTAACCATCTTCCGGTCCCAAGATAGCTCATTCTCTAGGAAGATGGTGGGGGCTCCAGCAGGATTGCGCTTCCATTACACCCTAAAGTAATCAGCAATCATGTTCATCATCTCAAGATCTTCAATATTGCTCGAGGTTGTGTACTCATCCGGGCACACCGGTGGATGTCTAACCCCAAAATGAGCATTGATCCACTTTATAGAGAAGTCAACTTTGATACCACGAACCATAGCATATGTTGGTCCGGGGTTATGAGAAACATAAGCATAAAATTCCCTTACCACCGTTGTGTTGAACTGGACTGGTGCCTCAGCCATGTCCAATATATCTTGTGCTTGTAGGGCACCCGGCAAAATCGAACCGCAATCATCTAGTTCTACCCCTCGTTCTCGAGCCACTGGTCTTGTGTTCCAATGCCCTCGGAACGACATATAAATCCCTAAAGAATGGAATTGCTCAACCCCGTCTATCAAGTGATTAGCATCTCCATACACCTTTGATAGCCACTGGGATGAACAGCTTAACGGCTACACTTTGGACCCATCATGAATGATGATAGAAGCTGACACTGAAGCTGATTATGGAAAATTCACCCCGGTTACTCGGCAGTCCTGGTCGGGTTACTGGCGGATTTTCGATTTTCGATTCAGGGACTGTGCTTCTGACGATAAAAAATGAAGAATTTCAGCACTTCACAACAAAGCAGAAAGACTTCTGGATCGACAGGGGGTGTTGGATGTGGTGTTTAGGGTTTGGAAAAATGGAAGGTAATGGTGTGGTTATGATGGTGATATGGTGGTGATGGTGTCCGAATTAGATGGAGGAAGAAGAAATGGGAGAAGTTGGTGATTGAGGAGAAAGTATTTGATATTAATGATGAGATTGGTGATGAAGGAGTGGTTTAAATAGGAAGAAATGAGTGAAGGTGGAAGGATTTAGTGGGATAGTGGGTAGAGGAGTTATTAGGGTGAGGGATTTGAGGAGGTGATTGATGGGATTGAGGTGGAGTTATGGTGGGAAAAATGGTGGCGTTTCTGCTGACTGACCGTATCTGGTGTAACGTGTGTCCTCCACGTGTCTCTAAAAAATTCAGCTTTACAACCTGACGTTCAGAAATTTAAAAATCCACCCTCGGTAAACCGGAGGTATCCTAGGGTTTACCGGGGGTACTTTTTCCCAGAATTTTCTTTCTGCCTTCACTACACACTATGCTCAACCTCTCTGCTCAATTCTGATCTCAAATTGATTAGACCTTTACTCTTTCCATTGCTATTTCCGACTCAAAACCTAACCTACTTCACTAGAATCCGCAACAGGTAAAAAATACCTTTCCACAACCATTTGGTTTCAAGCCTAAGGGTGCGGTAGGATGAAAAAAAGCTCGTCCCTTCATCTGGCTACTTGTATTCATTCCTAATCTACCTAAGGGTTTAAAGAAAATAGTTCTGAGTTTAGAGTCACCAGCTCGACTTTCTTCAGATCTCCGATCATTCAAGGGTTGGAGCTTTAACTCGCCAAACTTTTGCTCCAGAGGCTTGTACCCTTATAGAACTTTTTTGAGCTCTCTTCCTAGCATGCCTTTCGCCCTTTGCTTGCGTGCTAGGTCTTCCTCTACGTTGAGATTTAGACTTTGAACCCAAGGACTCCACGTTTTCCACTTTTAGCTCAACTCGTTCACTACACAACACGGAAGGACTAGCTTCCGTGAGCATCTTGTCGTGGTCCTTCTCTTCTTTTTCTCTCAGCATTAGTCTCATAAATTCTTGCTCAACGGTTTCTACTACAACCTCTCTATTCTTATGCCCCTCTAATTCCATAATTTCCACCTTTCCTGAAGCATACGTCATCTTGCAACTTTCCAGTCGGTTTTCTAGGGGTTCTAAGATCTTAAAAGATACAACGTCATTATTCAACCTTAGAGTAATCTCCCCATTATTAAAATCCATAACTGTCCTACTTGTCGCTAAGAAGATCTCCCTAACAAAACTGGGGCACTAGGGTCCTCAGGTACATCTATGACCGTGAAGTTAATAGGATATGTGAACCCTCCTGCCTTAATCGTACACTTCCTAATCAGACCAACAGGCATATCTCTAGTTCTATCGACGAAGTTCATGGTCCTGGTTTGATTCATTATGACCGGAAGCTTGATCTTTTGACAAAGGAAAAAGGGTAGAATGTTGCAACTCAAGCCAGAGTCGCAGAGACCTAATCGTACTGATATACCATTAACAGAAATCGGGAGTCGGAACGTGCCAGGATCTCCTAACTTTACCACGGTGTCTGAGTCTGGGTAATTGATAAGCGGATTTTCTACGGTCCGGTTGATCAAGTAAAAACTCGAAACCTTAGCAAAATCTACTTTCTAACGGCGGTGGACCGGGTCGATTGTAGGATAGTGCTTGAGAGTCCGAGTCGAACCCACAGAGATTGGTTTTTGAGTACCACAGTTGACTTAGATCTCGATTCGAGTCAAGCGAGATAGGTGTGAAGTTATACTATTGCGTAAAAGAAAGATTACACTACTCGAATTCTAAACAATTAAAGAGGTATGGCGAACTACGTTTGTTGGATTATTTACCCTCGAAAGATTGCCCCAGAGTGTGCCTTACTCTACCTTGCCGTCTAACGATAACTCATAGACAAACCCGTATTGAACTGGACTTGATGACTAGGGCGTCAATCTAGTACACGGGTAGGTGTCGAACTACCTTTCAAGCCCAAAACTTCTACGGTCCCGAAACCCCGTTCCCACACGTCGCGCAACATACATTTATAAGCTACATGTGTGCAACAATGAACAAGGTTGTCAATCTCATTCAAAGCTATTAAAACAATCAAAACAAGTTTAGTGATGTGGATTATCGATTAGAAACGTTAAATTACGCTACTACACTACCTCCGGTTCATCTCTCTAATGGTGTTTCACCCGCATTCACGTGGTTCGACCATACGACAAATCTAGCTACTCATAATCGAATCTAAACAATAGAAACGAAAGAAAAACATCACAACAATGGTAAAACAACAAGAAAACATACCCATTTCGATTACATGAAGAACTACCAAATTCGAGCTCCAAAAGAACAAATCTTGTCACTTGAAATGTTACGGATCGAAGCTAAAAGTTAGAGGTTCAAAGAGAAGATCGAAAGATGATTCTAATGATATATAACACTAATTCTAACTCTAAGAAACGAAGAAAATCGCCCCAAATCGCTAAACCTATCTAATATTATCTCCTTTATTTTAGTTTGCGGCGGTGAGAAAATGAGGCAGCTTTATATAGAAAGTCTTCTGTCCGTACGGATATCCGCCATGTCCGGCCGGACTGTTCTTGATTTTCCAGGTGTCCGGACGGATGCATAGATGTCCGTCCGGATGAAATGCTCTTGTCCGTCTGGATGCTGGATCTGTCCGTCCGGACGAATTCTTCATCAAAGTTTTCCCAATTTCCAGAGAGTTAGCCGTCCGGATGAGAGGTTTTTGTCCATCCGGACAGCCACTGAACGCACGTCCAAGGTGTCCAGACGGGCGTCCGGACCCATGTGACCCAAAATCTTCACTTTTTCACCTTCAACCTCCGTGTTACGCCTCGGGCATGTCTAAACTTCATACTTCTCGCCTTTCGGGCTCTCGAGACACCCTAGTCCTGCATCCATATGAAAGCAACAAGAAAACGCATAACCCCGCATACTACGGGTGCTCGAGAAAAACGAGTATAAAATGCTAAAATAAGGTCGAGTTTACGGAAAACCGACAGTCACTCGCCGTGCAATAAAACCTCATTTAATACTCAAAATAGGGTCTGAACTTACCCAAAACATGCCAGAAATGTGATACTCGTGGGCTAAACTGTACATAAATGTACTGTAAAGTTGGTTCCTATCAGTAATCCTCAGACTCATATAACATCATGTCAGGATCCTCTTTAGGATCATCAGAATCATAATCCGAAGACGATATATCAATTAACTCACAAGGGAACTCACCTGGACGATACGCGCTATACTCCTTTAAGTTCTCTTCAGGCTCTTGCTTGATTGCTTCTTTCTCCTTTTCCAACCGTTTCTTTATAGCGTCATAATGCTCTCTTGCTTCAGATCCAGGGTACATGGAAATCGGTGGGACGTTCAATATCGTTCTAGGCATACTGCTTGACTTGTTTGCTCTTTTTCAACTCTGATTTGATCAAATTTCTAAGGTGTTCTGATCTTCCTGCGAAAAGACAAAATAAAACAAGGAGAAGGTCAGCAACTTCTGCTTCAGTTGGGTGTGATCCCAACTACTGCGGACCTACTAACTAAAATCAACGGGGAATAATACAGAATAACATGAACTGTACAGAAATCGATTTTTCAGGCCTCGGTAACCCGGGAGTTAGCCACGGTAAACCGGCACTGAAATTTCTTTTTCTGGCAGTTTAACAATACAAGTTTGATACAGAACGACTCAAGACTCAAAATAAAATAAAATAAAATAAAAACGAATTCTTAATTAGAATTAAAACATTTATATTTACAATTGGGCATTATCCCTGGAAACGGCACCAAAAATCTTGATCGCATGTAAGTCACTAACGTCGATATTACTAGCAAGAATACTAGGTACATTGTAGTATAGTAAATGCGAGTCCAGGTCGATCCCACCGAGACAATGCAACTATAAGTATAAATGATTCTAACCTAATTAATTAGCAACATAGAGGCGGTCATTGACCAACAATAACATAAAAGAAAACAAACATGGTATTCCTCTCCCTCTCTTCACCGATCTACTAACTTGGATTAGTTAATCGTTATGTTTACTTCCCCACGTAATTTTCGTAGATTAATCGTGAGCTTTCGTTTTAATTATCATTATCAGCTACGGGTGCAATTCCTACTCCTATCTACTCCGACAATGGCAATAGACAATCTATACGCAAGCTACCCTCCTTAATTGGTCTGTAATAGAACATACGCATAAAGAACTAGAATTGCCGCTAACCCGCCTAGACAGCTGTCGACATTGACCAGCACGTTCCTAGGGTCCATTCTAGACAATGTCCAAACTTAGCACTTCACTATTCATATTTCATGCCAGTTTATGATTATAATAAGCAGATTGACCAGATCTAACCTACTATTAATTAAACCTGTAGCTATAGTGAATCCCAGTTTTAGGTTTTCTAAATATTGCCTTGGTACACCGGTATAGACCGCCGGGTTACCGAGGTGAGCTTTTCCTAATTTATGGATCTACATTGCTCTGATACGATTAAAATAAGTAAATTATGGGGTCTTTAAACATGCAGATTAACTAAAACACATAAATACAAACAAATCTACCATATTGAAGACAAAAGGGAACGTTCAAAGCTTTATACCTTCAACAATGGAGATCTAGCTCAATCTACTCAAGCTAGAGATGATGGAAGAATGGAGGGAACCCGAAATAACTCTCCAAAGCTCAAGAAAACTTTATTTCATCAAAATATATAATGTATGTAATGTAATATATAAAACTTATGAATCATTATGAATCATATGAATCATATGTAAGCTTTCAGTATATGTGGATTTATTTAGATACAATAGCCGACTTAAGACTCTCTAAAACCCTAACCGACCAAGATAATGCGGCAGAATCAATTTTGTTTCGAACAAGTCGCCGGTTTACCGGGCCTAGCCCTCGGGTTACCGGGCCTACTTTTCCTCTATTTCTTCAGCAGACTCTCTCTTGGACTTCAATCACTTGGCCCAACATACTTCCTTTGTTCCAGATCCATTCTCCAGTGCTACAGATTCGGTACATCCTATAAAACACGCAAAACGAGACAAAACAGTACCAAAACCTTAGGAAAATAGCATAGATGTAGAATTACAATCCTGGAAACACTCACATAGCATTTAACATATATTCCATATAATAACGAGCTTATTTATCCTCTCTTGAGCCAAATTCAGAGTGAATATAGGTATAATTATTGGTACCATTTAGGGCGCTATCTGTATCCATGGTACTTCGTACAATACATTGCAAGGTAACTAACTAGCCCTTATCTTTCTTTGGTTCTTATGACCTCATAGTCTTGTTTAGTATAACCCAACACGAAAAGCCTGCTTCTTAGGTTCTTATGACATCTTATGTTCATGAGTAGCACACCATGTCTATTCTTTTCCAACATTAAAGGGCCTTTTGACAAACCGGAAGAATGATCATTAGTATATCCGATGATCAGGGCCTGCTGACCAGCTCGGCATATGTTCACTATTCTTGCACGTGAATGGGGACTGATGCAAGGGACTCTTGAGGATTCATTGTCTTTATTACTATTAAAGTACTTCACCATGAACTTCTACTTAAAGAATCTCCTTTATGTTTTTAACATCTTTGCCTCATACTTTACATCTTCCGTAACACGCCATTATTCCATTTCGTGAAGTGCTACATATCATGCTTGACATTGATAAACCATATACTTCATATACACCTTAGAACATTCTTCCTATAACATAACAAGAATAATTCAATAAGTCCACCTTGAACATGCTTTCTAACATCATCTCATATATATATATATATATATATATATATATATATATATATATATATAGTACATGTGCACATGTGCATTGTTTAATCCCAAAACACGCTTTCATATTCATGGCATAACAGGAACATATCAACTGCCAGTTACATGCTTTCAGTTCAATTAACATACTCATTCCCAACCGATTAACTGTTTATGTTGTATAAAGTACATGCTTTTTAGTCAATTACCATATATAATCAAACATGTGAACATGATTTCTAACCCATAGAACATATTCACATAGTCATGTAAGATCAGCCTAAGAACATTTTTATTATCATCACATATTAGCCTTTTAATTACAAAGTTTCCTTATCTTTCACATTTGAACAAGTATCAGAATCCATTAAGCAAGTACCAAGTTCATAAACAAATAAAAACCTATAGGCATGATATCGATACCACTAACAGTTCTAAGATCCGATATACCCGAACCGGATTCGGGCCCTGTTCACCTAGATTGGGCCTATTTAGATAGCCCAATAACAGGTCTTGGGCCTCCTTCCTCTTAGTCCGCAACTCATAATACGTATCCTAACCATCGTTCGTAAGCCAGGACTCATCCGCCATCTCAGAAGCTGGATCACATCCGCTATCATAAGCGGATCACATCCGCTATATGTAAGCCGGGCCCTCCACTCCGTGTGATTTCTACCCATATACTCAGGCTGACATCAAGACAAGGAAAATATGAGTTCGACCTACAGACGAGTCCACTGCCCCCTATACATATCCAGACAGCTGGCCAGTCCACTTGTATTTGTTTATATGATTATCTCAAATTATATCCATTAAATTGTCTTGTCATGAACAGTAGACCGACTTAGTCTAACCGAATTAGTCTCAGCCTATATATATGGGGTCACAATATAATAGAAAGCATCCAAGAACTAATATACACAGAGCTACTCTGTCAATTTGTCGAATCACTTGTGTTTACTCTCATAGCTATAGTCCGACAGCTTTGTTCTTGTTCACCACTGTATTCTCTCCGGAGAAATCACACATATATAGCCACATACCCACGAAATACTTCTGTTACCGCAAATCTGGTATTCACCGCAATATCATTTGGCTCCGTTACTAGGAAAACTATCATCATTCAGCTTCGTCGGATCATCTGCTCCACCGCAAAGATGATGTCACGGCGTCGCCGACGAATGGAATTTGGTAAAATCATCAGAGTCAGTTTAGCTTGAAGGAACGTCTTCAACGCCACCGGCAAAATTGCACACGAGTCCCTCTTTAATACCCAGGTTAGTATATACGCTCTCGATCGATTTTGATCTTCAAGTAATAAGGAATTTGGTTACTTGACTATAAACCACACTGAAATCATCCTCTTGCCTATTGATATTTTTGAGCTAGAAAAATATCCATCCACTAACCCAAATATCCTACCAAAATATGAACAACATATCTTGATCGGCATGGTCAAGCGGAAAAACATTATACTGCTACACCGACTAAAGTGTTAGAAATCACTAGTTTAACGCAAATGAATTTAAAATTTGATTTCCTTTTTCTAGATCATTCTTCGTTTAATGCAATAAACACGTTAAGTAGTTTGTGGTTATACTTTGATGATCTATAAGATCGTCGCTTTGACCGTCAACGGAGAGTAGTGCAGATCATAAGCCCGTCCATGTGTCTGCGCCTCTATCGCTAATCCACACGAACTCCTTGTCGGAATCCTCCTTGGATTGCTATTGGAAAAAATGCGTTGCTAGGCAGTCTTTTCCTCTTTCACAAACTCACTATAGGATGCTCTCTATTTTACACAAGAACTATGAGCTCTTGCAATTGTGATGTACAAAAGAGCTTGGCGAGATAGGCGTCCACGTATAGTCCAAGTGTCTACATGCTTAAGCTGAGCGAGAACTATCCCTACCTTCTATAAGATGAAGACAACCAATACGTGCTAGTGCAGTTATACTATCAATGTCCCATTTGATAGTACATAGGACTAGATACATTTAAGTATCAAACTTATTAAAGTGATTAGAGATCTCATCAACCATAATCACTATCACGGTTTCTCTATCACAGTTTGATACTAGGGACGTTACTATATATATACAACAAATAATATGAAGATAAACAATACATAATAACATAAGTGCTTTTATTAATCATAATAAAATTATTACATGAACTAAATAGACTATAAACGACCCGACCCGGTCGGATCCGGTCCAACCCGATTGGGTTTAGGAAACCTTTCCAACATAAAGAGGGCAACCAGGCCCCTCCACATGGAGCGAACATGTCACATGGAGAGGCGAGTAGGAGGGTAATGTCTGCTGGCACTGATTCCGGACAGGATATCACGCCCGATATACGGGCCTACATAAGGGAAAGGACCAGAGTTCGTCAAATACATGAAGAGGCGGTAAGAAAGAGCCGTGGGAAGAATGTTGCTGGGGCTTCTTGTACGAATGATGAACAGGATGCTGTCTCGGCAGGAGGAACACCTCTACAACGAAGTTCATACACCATTGCTCTACAGTCACATAGATTATGTAGAGGAGATGCGCGTGGGTAATATGTTACTAATTGCTGAGGGGCTACCACCTCAACCCATCCGCGAATTCAATCCCCCTCAACCCGCACCAATGGAGGTACAACCCACTCTTACTCCGTAGAAAACAATTCAACCGCAGCGATCGGATAGAGAGAGAGCGATCCACGCTACATCTCAGCCTAGAGGGAGGAGATCAACTCTAGTTCGTCTAGGGCCCGTGGTCGACGATCACGGTGCGGCCCCGGGGCGACCTGGAAACCCCCCGACAGGCCTCAGGGGGACTCACAGGTGGAGGAAAGTTATACTAAGCTCCCTCATATCCCAGGAAATAAAGAGGAGATGGGTATCATTAAAAAGCAGATAGAGGAACTACAAAGAGGTACAATCGGTGCTAAGGTTAATCCGACATGGGGAACAAGTGTCCTTCATCCGAACATCTTGAAGGCGGCCCCAAGAGAGGTACCCACTACCCAAATTTCACCAACTACTATGGAGCCAAAGATCCTTTGGATTGGCTTTGACTTTCAGTAGGATCGAGTCTATGCTCGCCTAGCAGTGAGGCATGGTGTATAGCTTTTTTGGGGTCTATGCAGGATAGAGTAGCATCGTGGATTCGCGGTCTCCCCCTGAGTTCGATCTTGACGATCTGAAAAACAAATTCATAGTAGAGTTCAAGTCGGTGGGAGGACCTAAAAGACACACATCGACCTTCATGAGGTCCGGCGAGAGGAGAATGAGGGTACCCGAAGCTACTACGAGCGGTTTTACAATGTGTATGAGCTAACAAGGGCTTAGCGAGACAACATGGTGATGGCGATTTTGAAGCGAGGTTGAATCCGGTTATCTGAAATCTTATTTTTCTCGACTCCACCGGTGAACTTATGAAAATTGATGAGTTCAACAAGAAAATATATCATGACTACGGGTAACGAAGGAGCGTCTTCGTCCAATATAGGCAAACAAAGGGCTGAAAGCAGTCCGACCAGAGATTTCCGTAGAAATCATGATCGAGATGTCAAAAAGCCCGAGAGGTTAAAGGAAGAGCACTTCATGCCTCTCAGAATATCAAACACCCAAATGCTTAATGAAGTAAGGGATGAGCTACCTGAGCCTTACCCTATGGTTCTGGATGCAAGCTACGACGCGACCAAATATTACGGGTATCATAGAGACAATGCTCATACTACCGACGAGTGCATGCAATTCAAAAGAGCTATTGAAAAGTTACTCGCTTGCGGCCACCACGATCACTATAAAATGGATTCCAGGGGGCCGGACAGGAAAAATCAGCAGGACCGTCAGTTCGACATGAACATTTGAATGATAACAGAGCCTCCCCCAGCACCAACCATATCAAAAGCCATATTGGCTCTATTAATAAACATGTGGAGAAGCCAGCTGTCCTGCGTGGCAATGAGGAACCTCTTGCTTTTACCCGAAGTGAGCTGGTGACTTCCGTCAATACAGAGGACATGTGTCTTTGTGTTTCTGTGATCATCAATCAGGCATGCGTCAATCGGGTAATGATCGATACGGGAGCATGTCGGGACATTTTATATTACAACTACTTCAGAGAGTTGGGATTTAGCGACTCCAATCTGAGGCTGCATAATGACACCCTTGAGGGTTTCACCAATCACAAGAATCTGAGTCAAGGGGCCATCGACCTGGATGTTCAGATGGGGGATTATGGACCCTTCCGAATGGAAAAAGGTAGTCTTTCTGGTAGTCGATCTTCAGTTCAACTACAACATGATAATCGGAATGCCAGCCTTAAAGCAATTTCAGATGGTCACTTCCGTCCCTCACCAGCGAGCAAAGTTTTACATCGGGGATAGGATCGGAACGTCGATCAGTGAGCCCGCGATCGTCCTGACTTACATACATAAATTGAGGACAGGGAACAAGAGAGCCTGCATCGAGCAGCCCGATGACATGAAGAACATCAACATGATCAGGGTAGTTGGGGAACCTTCGCCTGTCAACGTGGTATGTGAGACTTTGCAAGTCAGGGATGAGCCTGATTTCACAGCGGAGGATGAATTGGTTGAGGTAATCGTTAACGACAAGTACCTCGAGCAAAAAATCAAGATAGGGGCTCGGCTGAGTCCCTTTGAGATGGAAACTTTGGTCAAACTACTCAAGGATAACCTAAATGCATTTTCCTGGGTAGTGACAGACATGGGAGGAGTTGAGGCCGACGTCGCTCTGCATCATCTCAATGTCGACTCTACTTTTAAACCAATACAACAGCGAGCAAAGCGATTTACACTCGAAAAAGTGGCTACAGTTAAGGCATAGGTCGGAAAGCTTCTTCAAGCTAGAATGATAAAAGAGCTAGCATATCCTACATTGTTAGCGAATGTGGTGATGGTGAAAAAACACAATGGCAAGTGGAGAATGTACGTCGACTTCACGGACATCAACAAAGCCTGTACGAAAGATCCTTATCAACTTCCAAGGATTGATTGGTTTGTTGATTCCATTACCGGGTTTGAAACTTTGAGCTTCTTGGGCGCATATTCGGGTACCATTAGGTATGGATGGCGAGTCCGACAAAGAAAAATGGCTTTGAGCTGCTGTGTGGGCCTATACTACTATGAGATGATGCCCTTCGGGCTGAAAAATGCAGGTTCGACTTATCAGAGGATGGTCAACAAATTTTTCAGTTCGTAGATTTTAAGAAACATGGAAGCTTATATAGATGATATGGTCATCAAATCTAAAGGTCATGGTCACGCCGTCGACCTCCAGGAAACCTTCAATAATGTCCACAAACACTCAATGAAACTTAATCCGGCCAAATGTACATTTGGTGTCCAGGTAGGCATGTTTCTTGGGTTTATGATTAGTCGTTGCGACATCGAGGCTAATCCAGAAAAAAACAGGCTTTGCTCGACATGAAAGATCCCACGACCATCAAAAGAATTTGAGGCTCAATTGCGAGAATCATCAGCGCTGGGTCCTTTCATCTCAAAATCGGCAGAGAAATGTCTCCCTTTCTTCAAAATACTCAAAGGTGACAAGACCTTTACATGGAATGCAGAGTGCTCGCAGGCGTTTCAAGCTTTGAAGGAGTATCTAGAGAAGCCACCTCTTTTAGTTAGCCTTGTAGAAGGAGATGTTTTGTTTTTGTACCTGGCGGCGTCGGAACAGGCTGTTGCCGCCGTTTTTGTCAAGGAGGCCGGAACCCTCCAAAATCCCATTTATTATGTAAGCAAGGCTCTCAGTACGGTGGAGGGTCACTACTTTAATGTTGAAAAATTAGCCTACTCGCTTGTTATCGCTGCCTCCAAACTCAAGGGCCACTTTACTTCGCACACTATAATTGTCTTAACAGATAGTCCAATGCACCAAATATTACATAGGCCTGACCTTTCGGGTCGTCTGCTCCGATGGGCTATCGAAATCACTGAGTTCCATATTCGGTATCAACCCAGGAAAGCTATCAAAGCTCAGGCATTGCCAGATTTTATTGTTGAGACAAGTTTCAGCTCGCCACAACCATGTTCGCCTGTACCCCTTGGGCCCGCTGCGGCCCGAACAAGCCCGATCAATGCTGGCAGCTATATGTTGACGGGGCATCAAGTCGAAATGGTTGTGGGGCCGGTGTTATTTTAATGGAGCTCGGGACTACAGAGGAATTTGAAAAAGCTCTAAGGTTTGAGTTCCCGGCCATGAATAATCAAGCTGAGTATGAAGCAGTTATAGCGAGACTTAAGCTTGCAAATGAGTGAAAGTGGAAAATGTTGAAGTCTACTATGATACTCAACTCGCCGTCAGCAAAATCTCGAGGGGACTATAGGGCGCGTTGTGGCATCCTCGAAAAATATGGTGATATTGTCCGGCGGTTGAGGGCGGCTTCAACTATTGCGAATTCATCGAATCAAGAGAGGAGAACGGCGAGTTGATTATATCTCAAGCTATCTCTTGAGGAGGAAGTTGCGAGATCCTTCAATAATGATAGATTATATAGCGATACCCGCCCGTCAAAATGACGAAAATCATGGAGATCGATGCGCGGCGCCGACTCCGTGTTGGATTGACAAAATTCAAGCTTACATAGAATCGGACACCTTACCCGAGAGCGAGAAAAATCAGGCGCACTCAAAAATAGAGGGCTAGGTACATTATAAATGACGAAACACTTTATAGAAGGTGCGCCATGAAGCCTTTGCTCGTTGTGTCGAGATGATGAAAGCATGAAAATACTTATCGAGCTTCATCAAGGGCGTGTTGGACTTATTTTTAAGTTTTAGTGATGAGTGCCGGACTAAGCGTAATAGTGCAAAGGCAAAAGATGTCTAGATCAAATGTATAGGTTTATTAGAGTTTGATCTTTGTATAGGTTTGATCAAACAAGCCTTTGTAAAGGTCACCGTTGATCTGTGAGACTAGTCTAGGTTAGTAGGGTAGTTAGGTCGATAGACTAATCGGGGAACCTCTTTGAAGACGAAGAAGGCGAGGGGCTCAAACTCGATTAATGAAGGCTAAGGGATCAAACTTAGTAATTAAAGTCAAGGATATGGAATCGAGTTTAGGCAAGTGCAGTGATGACTAAAGCGATTACATATATCTTGTGTAGAAGGTCTAAGTTCCTTAAGTTGCATGGTGATTGGAACATAGTTATTTGCAAAAGGTGTAATCTAACTTCACAAATAAAAGTTAGATAAAAGAAATCAAGCGCATTGTATTTGATACATAAATTCTTCTTTGTTCGTGATGATAGGTATTACAATGATGATGAACTTTGTTGATAATATACCTCGATTAATTCAAGATTACATTGGAAGATTACATGGAAAATGACAACTAACAACCTCTGACTTATCAAACAAATCAGTGGTTGAGATTAAAAGGACGTTGGGATGATACAGAATTTTATCCAATGGATATAAGTCAAGGGTGGATAGACGGCATTGTCAAAAGGATTACGGCGATGTCGATCCTATGAATAGTCACAGAAAGCAAGTCAAATGGGACAAAACAAAGAACGGCTATATTTGAATTTCAAATACAAGTCAGATGTTATCTTACCTATAAATAGAGGACTTCCAACTCAGAAAAAAGAGGATGATTGATGAATTTTAAGAGAAAAATATAAGAAACAATTCTGAGCTGAAAAACACCCTGCTGAACCTACTAACCTTAAAGCTACTGATCCAGAGAAAATCTTCAAGTGTATTCTGTATTCAAGCTACATCATGTTTACACACTTGAAGGCGCAAGTGCTTGATTATATCATCTAATCAAGGCTGCTTTGCAACTAAATCATTTACTTGATTCAATCTTCATTTTATAAAGAACCTGCTTGAAGGCAGTGAAGCATCTCATTGGAGTGTGAAAAACTGTTGTTTGTGGTGGAGTGGTGAAGAGGCAATCCTACCCTTCAGGACCAGTGGAAGACTTTGGAGCGACAATCCTACTGTTCCAAGTGTTCGGTTTGTGAAGCCATAGTTATTGGTGAAGGACAAGCAACTTAGGAATCTTTGTAACAGCTACATCAAAGATCTCAGTGAATTACCTCCAACATCACGGGAGAAGAGTGGGTAGCAGGATTACACCACACGGAACCACTATAAAATTTGCCTACTTACTTTACGCACTTATATTACGCATTTAGATTACTATACACATCAACCTCTTTGAATCTATAGCAACGAAATCACACACATACACTCTTGAGTATCTATTACTTAGTATCATATTTAACAACAAGTAATAAGGCTTAATTTTTGATATAATTCCATTTGCACAAATTGATAAACTCAAGCGTCGATGAACTCTTGTGTGTCGGCCAGAGCTCTTGAGGTATCAGCAGTTTCTTGAAGTTGCTAAGTTTGTTAACTCCAAAAGTTTTAAGTGATAAGTTTATTCACCCCCCTCTAAACATAACCAAAGCCTTTTCAAGGGACCAACAGAGCGTGTGGGGCCTATCCCGCTAGCCACTCCTTGGCCCAGAAGGTTATCACGGCGGGGTACTATTGGCCGACGATCCTTAAGGATTCGAAGAAGCTAGTCAGAGAATGTCCGGAGTGCCAAAAACATAAGGAAATCCCAAGAATACCGTCGGTTGAATAGAGCATTGTGGTCGCGCCTTGGCCTTTCAACATGTGATGAATCGACCTCATCGGACCATTCCCGCCTGGAAGGGGTGGATGTGAAGTTATCATAGTGGCTATAGACTATTTCACAAAATGGATCAAGGCCAAGCCTATGGTCAAGATAGGTGCAAAATATGTGGGTTAATTCTAACACGACCAGCTATGGTCTCCTTTTAGTATCCCACGGGCAGTGGTGTCGGACCACACCAGGCCACGATTCGAAAAGGAGTTCTCAAGCTTTTGCGAGGAATTCAAGGTCAAACACTGAAATTGTCCGTGGCATATCCCCAGGGCAATAGGCAAGCCGAGGCCGGCAATAAGCAGATAATTAAAAAGCTCAAAAAGCGTGAAGGAAAGATAAAGCGAGATGGTTGGGTCGATGAGTTGCACGCCATATTATGGGCACTCCGGACGACAATCAAAACACCCACCGGGAAACACCGTTTGCTCTCACTAATGGGTGGAGGCCATGACTTCTATTGAAATGGCGCTTCCAAGTGTTAGGGTCGCGGTATACAATCCTGCAGACAATTTACTAAACAGGCAGATCGACCTAGACCTAGCGGAGGAGAAAGATTTGGCAACATATCATCGGCTAGTAAACTACAAACAGATCACCAAGCGGCGGCCACGACAAAGCGAATTAGCGACCATTCCTTCAAGGTGCGACTTCGTCCTCGAGAATAGAAAAGCCAGCGGTCTTGATCCGATAAGGGCAAGCTTACAACAATTGGGATGGCCCTTGTCGGTCACCAGGGGAAATCAAGAAAAGGACTTACGTCCTCAAGAACCAAGATGGTTTCGAGCTCAATAGGCTGTGGCATGCGGACAACCTCAAAAGGTACTACATGTAATAAATCGGTTAGGGTTATGGTTATCCTCTCGCTTACGACATGAGTTGTTAGGCTTTCTTGCTTGCGTGTAATCTTCACTCATCTAGCGGGATGAATTGAACTTAATACAGCCCGATTTTACATTTGTCTTTTAGAGTACATGTTATCATATGCTTCAGATATGTCCGCTAGATGAATAAAGGGTGATTGTTTGAGAAAACTTTCAAACAAAGATCTCTGACTCCGACCCTCATCTGAAACAGGGGGCTCTCTAGGAAAATTTTCATGCTACAATCGGGCAGTTATTTCAGAGAGGTCGGTTCGTCTTCCAAAATCCGGAATTTTTTTTCCAATAAGACATGGTTGCGGGTTGATCCTGTGAGGTTCGACTCCGAATCTCATCTCAAACAAGGGGGCCACCCTCCAGAAAATTCAAGTATGCGAGCGAGCAGCTATTTGAGATCAGATTCAAGGGGGTATATTATGGAGAATTTTCACGTTACAAGCGAGCACTTATTTTTGATAAGATTCCATGGGGCCATAATGCAAGCTAGGTCCATTCGCTATCGACTTCGAATTTTTTAAGCTATGCATTACACACCTCATGTGGATATCTAAAACAAGGGGGGATACCACTACATCGGACTCAATTTATACAGTAAATTCGAGTATAAAAGTAAACATGCACAAGCAAACATAAAAGGAACTTCATATATTCAGAAGGAGAAAATGAGTAAAATGTTATTACAGATACATTGGTACGGAATGAAAAATCAATGCGAAATCAAAATAGTCTTTACAAAACAAAAGCAACAAATTTAAGATTAAGAATGTTCAGGCCGCACGTTCTCATCATTAATATTCTCGTCGTAGAGAGAATGATGTAGCATCTGATCAGCATTAACCTCGGACTCAGTGGGCTCAGCCTCTTCTTCGCCCTACTCGACTTCTTCTTCCACTGCGGCGTCCCTCTGGATAGCTCGACGGACCAGCTCCCTTAGATTGTCCTCTTCGATAGGAGGCACCTCCCAACCTGGAGCACATTTTTGGATATATCGTTGTAGCTCAACGTCGGAGAAAGGAATCTGTGGGTGGAAGTCACTTAATTGATCAGAGAAGGGATGGGTGATAATCCAATCCCGCAAAGTCTCGAGTCGAGTCTCCCCACCATGAGCCCATGTGCACTGCTGCGATGTGATAAAACCCTTGGTCATATCCCATCAAGAAGTTATCTCCAGCAGAAGCCTTACACGCGGACTCCATTTGAGCCTGGACACTTGAACTCAAGTCCGCCAGCTGCTTCCTAAGACCATCGCTCACTTCTTGCTCGGTCTTCCAATTGGTTTGGGACTCTTTAACTTTATGCTGCATGTCTTTCATGGACAGAGCAGCCGATCTATCTTGCTCCACCAGTTCAGCATTTAGCTCCTCCAAACGCTCGGAGATCTTTCGAGCCTCTTGCTGCTCTTTCTTCACCTCAGCGAGCTGTGTCTTCAGTTCAACAATTTTGGCTTTAGCTGCTCCCAGCCGTACACACAGATCGTCCATGACTTCATTGGAGGCGTTCAACTCTTTGTTAGCATTGGTTAGCGCCAGGGTCGCTCAGCGCTCGACGATTTAGTACTCCTATAATCGTTTATGAACTGCTGTAATCCTGTGCTGACCTAGAAAGTAAAGAATACAATGGTATTAGACAAGACTTTAGAAATAAAAACAAAAGTAAGGAAAATACAAAGTGAACAAAGAAAGAAAGTTTACAACGCTCACCGTTGTCCTGAACAGGCCCCACAAATCTTCAATATTTCTCAAGAAGGTGCGGTGAGGTCGGTCACGATCGGCCAAACACAATCACATTCTTGATACCACGGCCAATCTCTAGTTGAATATCATTGGGAAGGATCCATCGCCAAATGTCTCGGCGGTGCCACATCGGAAATCGTTCTAGAGATCAAGGCCGCCCGGGTCATGTCAAGAAAGGCGGCACATAAAATCCTACCCAACCAAAACTTCGGATGACCATGAGGTCCGACGGGTACACCAGAGGAGGGCACCATAGCAGTTGTGCCCGTAGAGGATGGCTTATCGGCCATCGATTTGCCTTTGTCAGAGGGTTTGGCTTTATCAGCGGTATTTTTTTTTGGGCCTCATCGACTCTGGATTTCTTAGGCGGGGGAGCATCCTGCTCGCCGCTACCACCTCCTGCAGGGTCAATCTCATTGGTGGCAGCTCTCTTTTTCTTGTCGCCTGCCAGTGGATTTGTCAGGGTGGTCTGCTGATTGAGGTCAAGTTAAATTATTAACTCGATTCTAAATAACCACTAGCAAGTGAACTTGGTTCAATCGCGAGTATAGCTAGATAGAGGCAGTCGATCCCACGAGAGAATCAATTTGTGGATCTAACTTAAATAGTCAACCTATTTATTTCGTTTGACAAAGGCGGTCTATGACCAACATAGAATACGAGAAAAGAAATACACACTCAAACATATAAACAAACAACATGTAAACAAATAACGTAATCAAGCGCCCAATTATAAGCTGTAATTATTTGGATCTAGACAATTTATATAACAACAAGACTCATCAACTATTAATCCGTTCATATCTATTTATATTGGCTCACGGAGTCATCCCTAAAACTTGATGTAGCACCGGTAGGTCACTATATCAACGTGGTATTATTCGTGACTTAGCCTTTTGGTGCCTCCATCTCATATAACTCACACGCTTACGACTCTAAGGATGCCGATATTAACCGTACACCTTGTCCAGGCAACATTCCTATGGTTAGGCGTACTTCCTAAACGATCACTCGAACTCTCGTCCAACTAACAATTACCAAGTTATAGTCTCATGCTAGTTTACGATCTACGTATAACAAGGTGCGCGCAATTCCCAAATCAATTCATGAGCCTACCTAAGAGTTTTATATCGGTATTTCCTTTTTACACGTTTTAATTAAATTAAGCGAGTGGCGTAGCCATAGCCATACCTCTTGAGGTAGCAGATTCAATTAAGCTAACCTAATCATAAAGAAGCGTGATTAACGGATGAAAGCAGGTTTGAAAGTTCTGGAGTCGACCGAATAGGTGCTCTCGGTCGACCGAGTGACACCTCTCGGTCACCAGTACTTAACTCCCAGTTACATCCCGAATATATTTCTCAGGTGTTTCACATACGAATCGGATTATATAGTGAATCATCGGGACATCATATAAATTAATCTAAATACACGTAAATTAAACACGCAGATTCATCCATAGATAATAGGTAGAGGGCGTAGGTTATGGGATCCTCAAAGACAAGGTATCACCACTGCCCTAACGTCATATCCTAGATCTACATCATCTAGATATGAATAAATACTCAAACAATCAAAGCATAATTGGGAAATTGATTACTAAATGAAAACAAGATGAAGAACTAGGGCTTACATGTTTGCACCCTCAGCTCCTCCACAAGCCTAATGAATCCTTATTTGCTTATTTGTATATATGAATTGATATTGGTGAATGCACAATAAAAAATACAAAGGACTTGTGTTTATATAGAGCCTCAACCGACATAGAAAACCGACTTAAATGCCGACACTCTTTGAACCACAACCGCCTCAACAATGTGCGGACTTGGCAGGGCTCTGAGGCCCACTCGGTCGACCGAATGCATAGGCTCGATCGACCGAGCCTTATGTGCTTTTGGGATTTCTTCTTTTTCCGTCTTGGGCTTTCTGAACTTGTCTGCGATCTATTAAAGCTTCTCCGAAGTCCATCCTTGTGCTCCCAAATGAGTTACTACAAATATAGCATGACATACAGTCTGTAACATTAAATAATATAATAAAACCTCTTAATACATAATAATGAATCGTAACTCTCGGCATATGCAAATTAAGCGTATTACGACTTATTATTACACTATTATAGCTCCTTTAAACTAGAATCGGGGATAATGGTCATAGAATAACGGGCACAAAATGACCGTTATCAACTACCCCCCACTTAGCCTTTGATCATCCCGATCAATATATCAATAAGTCATTCCCCATAAACTACTTTCCAGTGGTCACAGTATACTGACACAAGAAACTCGAATCAACTCATATCCTCTATGCTCATCAGTTATCCATTATCCACTATTCATCATGAATCGATGTGTCGTGTGCACGTGCATTGAGTTTTAAACATTCGTAGCAAGATTAGAGCTTATGCAAACTTTGTAGTCTTAACCCACCAACTTGGTATTCCCACTTCTTAAGCCTTTTAACTTTTGAAGCACTAGAATAATAAGCAAGAAGCGTATCTATAGGGTTTTGGACTTGGAGACCGAGTACTACTCAAAGCCTCTTAAAGAGTTGAATATTCTTTTCATATCTTCATATTTTGCAGATACTATCAATCTCAAGAAGGAAAACTTTTTAGAGCACCCCTCTATCTTAGATCAAAAAATAGCATCGAATATTACCACAAGCGCGAGGCTAATTTGGTAACTTACTACAAGCCCAGTGTTTTAGCATTATCAAACACAGGTACGTCTCAAGCTTATTACTCAGCTTTTGTGGCCAGAATTTTTAGGAACACATCAGACGATAAATTTGACACTAGGTAAGCATAACCAATTATCTATGCAATGTACACATAATAATTTCTCACTTTTTATAAGAGCGTAGTACAACTCGATTCGATTATCGAATACTTGAATAATAAACAACTACTAGCAGCGGACAATATGAATATCATTAAGTTTACTAATCAATAAATCGCGAAGTATAAAGTGATCACGTACTCATGAAGTATGGTTTATTTCTTATTAGATATAATTATCAGGAACTCACAAAAGTAAATATGATTCTAAGTTTAAAAGTTTTAATCTTTTTACTCATTTTATTTATTATTTGATATATGGGAGCATATGGAAACTTGTTTAAGCTAAGTGACTTGTACCCCACTTAAACCATGCATTGTCCCCAATGTATAAAAACTGAAATAACAAACTCGAGAAAAGAACTTAGCTCTGGATAGCGTGGAAGTTGAACAAGTCTTGGGAATTCGGCAAAGTTTAACAGGCACATGCATTGTACTAGCGAGAAAAATAATCAACTGCAACACACATCTTAAACAAAGCTTGAAACTTCGTTCTGAGTTAGTCCAAGCGATAATAATCGAGAAAAAAAAAGGGACCGTAAAAGGGATAACAATTTCCTTAAACATTTTTAAGTCCATAAATTAATGATTACATTTCAATACATTTAAACAAGTCAAAACATTACATGAGTTCGAATTTAGGAAAGCAGAGACACTTGCTCTATATAACACGACATACTAGTAGAAGCGAGTCAAAATAAAAACTCATTAATTATAGGAAATGCAAACATAAAATAAAAATACGTAATCCCAAAATCTGGATTGAATGGTGCTAGTTGCAAATTGTTAGGTATTAAACCGTCGGCATCATCCTCGGGTTCCCCTTCTTGTTCTTGATCGTGGCCGTGAGCGATGGCGGTGCGACGTGAACTTAAAGATAGGATAGGCATTGGCCCCACATAGGAATCGCCGCCTAACACTTTGGGCACTCGGCTCCCTCCGCGAATGTAGTGATCGGTGAACCAAAAGGTAAGGTGTGCCGGCGGCGAGAGCATCGTCGTCATTTTTCCTTACGTATCAACGCTCCCACATTCACGGGCCATCCCATGCATAACCAATAAAGCGGTGGCATGGGTATAGTGAGACCGTAGATACATACTTAGCGGAAAGATATTAGAGCGGATAAGCCGATGAAGGCATTTATCCTCCCGTCTCCTAAAAATCTGGTTCCGCTAATGTGCGGGCAACCTCCCCTATAGTCCATTCTATCCCCGAGATAGGCACCAACTTCCTCCAACCAATCGCCGGACCCGTCAAATGTCGCCATATACTCCGGCTTTGTCCTCCGAGATATCAACCCAAAATAAGCATTAAGCGTACCGGAGAAATTACAATTGGTGGGTCACGAATAATAACAATATTGGTGTTGGGGTGCACGTAAATAAGCATAAAATTCTCTTACCCAATTGGCGTTGACTCGGCCGGGGTGTTCGACATCTAAGCCAGCGATAATGTTCCATCAATGCCAAAAGCTCATCCCCACAATTATCCAAATCTAGTCCTCGAGCTCGATGTGCAGGGGCGTTAACGAAATGATTAATAAGCGAAGAATATACCTCCCGACTCGCGAATTATGGTACCCCATTGATTAATGGAATGTCTTTGCGCAAGCGCCCTGGCGAGCGGCTCATGTGTCTTCTTGGTGGCATCCCGACGAGAAAAGTGGCACGAAGTGGGCGGCAGCAGGGGCTACTCGGTCGACCGAGAGTAATTACTCGGTTGACCGAGTGATGAGTTCGCTGAAATGGTGGGTTTCGACCTGTATTGTCCCGATGGTGATTTGGTCTATCGGAAAAATATTTAACGAGGATTTTCAAAGTGAGTGAAAATGGTGAAATGGATGAAGATTTTCAAAACACTTCCATTTGATTTCTACAAGGGTTTGGGAAAAAGGTAGAAAGAAGATGGAGAAAGGATGAAGAAAATGAAAGAGAGGATGAGTGGGTTAAATAGAAAAATGGAATTTGCAAAGTGGAATGTGATTGGTGGATAAAAATTGTTGAGGATTGATGAGGTGTAAAGGTGGAATTTGAAATTTTGAATTGGAAGAATAAAGAAATTGGGAAGAGGAAAAGGTGAATGGTTGGGAAGAGGAAAGGTGAATGGGGATATGTAGAAATTTATGGTGTTGACCATTTTAATTGTTTTGACACACCGTAAATTAACTACAACATATAACCATGCCAAAATTATTATTTCACTTTTGCAATTCTACCACAAAATTTTATTTTTTTCAACCGACAAGTTGTCTCAAGCACAAAAGGCAATCTCTTAAATCAAGCACTCTGGTCTAAGTATTTGTAAAATAACGCATTTCTATTTCCTTAATCAACAATTCTTACAAAGACTCAGTTACTACACTCCATTTCACATGAAGACAATTGAATAAAAAAATTATTTTGCACATCCTTAACTTTCAGCGATCGTGAACACGGCAAAATAGAAAAAAACTTCTTATCGTTTCACGCTACTTTTATTTTTAACATAAAATAACTAAGAATAGAAATAGTTCTCTGATTTAAGTCGGTAGCTCGACTTTCCATAAATCATCACTTTCTCTGACTCTTGGCTTGCCAGGTTTTCACCAGTTAGCCTTTACGAAAATGTCTTGCATCCTTTTGCACGAGTGCCTTTCCGTGAGATGTGAGTCCAGCGAAAATACAGATCGAACTTGTCCATCCAAGCAAGCTCCAACTTTCGTGATTGTTTGAAGTAGATGAGCTCTCTTTGGCTCGAACTCGGCGAGTTCGTTTCTTTGTTTGCTTCCTTCTAGTCTTGGAGTGCGGAGAAAGCGGGCCTTGAGTTATGATTTTCTAGAGCGAGGCGAGGCTCGGCGACTTTCTCATGACTTTCGAGCTGTAAGGGTCTTATCTCTTTCTTACATCTTGTCATGGACACTTTTTCTAGTCCCGGAGTAATATCGGTTTGAACTACCAACTCCTATAACATTCACGCTCACGGGTAGGAAATCTGAATTCCTCGTCCATGGGTCTCGGAACCTCTGCATCGAAAAATGTGATCTCACACATGGTCATACAATTAGGGCTCTAGAAGTATTGATAAAGGCTCTCTCTAAAATGATCGGGCGTGCGAGGGTGCTCATCTATATCCATAACAACTATATCTATCTTAAACTTTGAGATGTCTATGCCAATGATCATATTATACATATTTCCGGACATGATTGTTACGGTCCCATCCATAAATCTAACTTGCAGCGGAGTATTCGTGGGAGTAAGGATTAGATTTCTATCACAAAGACACTTGGAAAATGTTGGGACTCGAGCGAGAATCTATCAAAGCCAACCACTAGGTATGTTCCTTCTAAGGTAACCTCTACCATAAATGCTCTGGGTCATCTAGTTTCGGCATCAACCGAGCTTCATTCTCAATATCTTGTTGCATCTCTAGGACATATGACTATATGGTGATTTAGGTCTATGCTAACCTCAGAATCAGATTCTATATCTGACATGTGATGCATGTAGTCATATCCTGAGTCTGAATCTGAAGATATCTCTTCAGGAATTAACTTGGACATACCTCTGTATATGTAAGCATCTTTAGACTCTTTTGACTTCTTGGCCCGTGAATTCTTGCCTTCATCTTTGCTATTCTCTCCTTGAGTTTAGGTGTCAGCGGCTTTCTAGGTGTGGTTTTGGTTCTCGGCACCATGACTTCTTCTCTCAGAACCTCGAAAAGCGATGTGATGACATCTTGCTAAGCGATTCGCTTGAGTGATTCCCTACGATTAAGCGCATCATAAGAAAAACAACAAGCGGTTATTGAACTAACGAGCGGTATGATTACTCATCTGCTTTGCTGAGCTTATAACCTACTAACGAGAATCACGGGGGAAAACAACTATCGGAAAATATAGAAAAAAATAATGGGTTCGATGCGACCGGTGATAGCGTTCGATTAGGCGAATATCTGAATATATTTTTTATTTTTTTATTTTTTTATGTAAATATGAAAAAGCGAGAAAGCGAAATAATTAAGTAGATCATTTAAGCGGTTAGACCATTGATTCCCGGCAGCGGCGCCAAAAACTTGATTGAGGTCAAGTTAAATTATTAACTCGATTCTAAATAACCACTTAGCAAGTGAACTAGGTTCAATCGCGGTATAGGTAGAAATAAAGTCGAATTCGATCCTGAAGAAATCAATTTGTGGATCTAACAAATAGTCAACCTATTTATTTCGTTTGACAAAGGCGGTCTATGACCAACATAGAATACGAGAAAGAAAGACACACTCAAACATATAAACAAACAACATGTAAACAAATAAGGTAATCAAGCGCCCAATTATAACCGTAATTATTTGGATCTAGACAATTTATATAACAACAAGACTCATCAACTATTAATCCGTTCATATCTATTTATATTGGCTACGAGAGTCATCCCCTAAAACTTGATGTAGCACGGGTAGGTCAGCATATCAACGTGGTATTGTTACGTGACTTAAGCCTTTTGGTGCCTCCATCTCATATAACTCACTGCGCTTACGACTCTACAGGATGCCGATATTAACCATACACCTCGTCCAGGCAACATTCCTATGGTTAGGCGTACTTCCTAAATGATCACTCGAACTCTCGTCCAACTAACAATTACCAAGTTATAGTCTCATGCTGGTTTACGATCTCGTAAAACAAAGGTGCGCGCAATTCCTAATATAAACCTACCTGATAGCAGCTGAGCGTCCGAAGATCAATTTATGAGCCTACAGAGTTTTATATCGGTATTTCCTTTTTACGTTTTAATTAAATTAAGCGGTGGCGTAGCCATAGCCATACCTCTTGAGATATGATTCAATTAAGCTAACCTAATCATAAAGGCGTGGTGATTAACGGATGAAACAGGTTTGAAAGCTCTCGGTCGACCGAATAGGTGCTCTCGGTCGACCGGTGACACCTCTCGGTCACCAGTACTTAACTCCCAGATTACATCCCGAATATATTTCTCGGCGTTTCACATCTGAATCGGATTATATAGTGAATCATCGGGGACATCATATAAATTAATCTAAATACACGTAAATTAAACACATGATTCATCCATAGATAATAGGTAGAGGGCGTAGGGTATGGGATCCTCATAGACAAGGTATCACCACCCTTACTAACGTCATATCCTGGATCTACATCATCTAGATATGAATAACTACTCAAACAATCAAAGCATAATTGGGAAATTGATTACTAAAGAAAACAAGATGAAGAACTAGGGCTTACATGTTTGCACCCTCGGCTCCTCCACAAGCCTAATGAATCCTTATTTGCTTATTTGTATATCTGAATTGATATTGGTGAATGCATAATAAAAATACAAAGGACTTGTGTTTATATAGAGCCTCGGCCGACATAGAAAACCGACTTAAATGCCGACCTCTCACGAACCCTAACCGCCTCAACAATGTGCGGACCTGGCTGGGCTCTGAGCCCACTTTCGGTCGACCGAATGCATAGGCTCGATCGGCCGAGCCTATGTTCTTACAGGCTTTCTTCTTTTTCCGTCTTGGGCTTTCTAAACTTATGCGCGATCCATTAAAGCTTCTCCGAAGTCCATCCTTGTGCTCCCAAATGAGTTACTACAAATATAGCATGACATACGATCTGTAACATCAAATAATATAATAAAACCTCTTAATACATAATAATGAATCGTAACTCTCGGCATATGCAAATTAAGCATATTACGACTTATTATTACACTATTATAGCTCCTTTAAACTAGAATCGGGATAATGGTCATAGAATAACGGGCACAAAATGACCGTTATCATCTAACGAGGATTTGCGGCCACGACTTTCTCCACCATTTGTTTCAGCGGTGGGAGAGCCGACTTCCCGACTGGTATCTGAAGCTCTAGCCGCCCTTTTTCGGATCTCGACCGAAGGGAGTAAGTCTTAACTCCGCTTTAACACGGCGACTCTCTTTACCTTGCGGTAGTCTTCATGGTGCTCAGCAATTTGTGTTGTTCTAGAGAATCCATAGAGCTGCAATGGGCAACACTTGTTAGAAATTTGTCCAAATAATGAAGAAGAACAAAAATGAAAGAGCGATCTATCAAAAACAAACAAGAGAAAATCGTATTGATTGCCCGGAGCGAAGGGTGGCCAAGAAAAACTTTACCTTTGAGATGGCATGCATTTTCCATGATGACACTCCCGTACCAATTGGGATCGGTGGGCAAAGGGTCAACCACCACCAAGGGTTTCCCGCGCTTGGTGTGGGCAGCCAGCCCTCACTGAGATAAGGTTTCCTATCGTTTAAAAGCAACCTCAATTAAAGGCTCGGGTTTGTTCGACATATTTTGAGACAAATCCGAGCAACTCTTTGAATTCGACTATAAACTTCGTCGTCGTCCTCCACAGGTTTGGATATCTTTCAAGTGATTGAGTGCGCTTACGAGTTCACGGGGATCTTTTGAAATGGCCATCCACTCGTGATTCGACTCTCGCATACACCTCTTGTACCGATCCGTAACTTTGTCGGGAAGATTGAATAGAAATCGAGGTCTACCACTACTCATTACGCTCCGTGGTTGAATTTGTCAGCGTTGCCCTTTCTTGTTAAACCGTAAAATGTAGCGGCGCGCCGCCATCGGCCAGTTCCGCGACCACGAAACCGGCCGATTATGATAAAAGACATCACCACCGGGACTACCCCAGACTAAGGTACGCAATGTATAACCTTTAATTCTTCCATGAATGTGGCGAAGAAGCGGATCAAAGGGTGGCCTAAGTCCGGAAACTAGGTGGTCGTAGTGTAGCCCGAGAAAATCCTTGGTATCCCGGCGCGCGTCTGCGACATATTCGTCGAACCCATACTAACGAATCGGTAGTCATCCGGAATGTCATAGCGGTCACCGCCCGATGTATAATCAACCCGATCTCGAAATTCCCTCCATCGAATTATGAGATTTCTATCGGCTCATTTTGCTCCATAAGTTCCATGTCAAAGCGATTGACCTCTTTTTAGCGGCCTCTTCTTTTTCTCGGGCTTATGCGTCGACTAATTCATTGGCATTCTACCTCTCTGAAGCGTCGATTGTTTCTTTGACACACGGTCTTTTTAGCACCTCATTGTTTCCACGGCTTCCTTGAGCATCGCACTACGGTGGCGACCCCAGGACTTCTCACTTCTCGATCCTATTAATAAGGTCGCTCAGTAGCTTTGGTGTTCATCCTCGACCTCACAACCCGGTAGCACCCTCACCAATTACTACAACTTTCTCACCTTCGGCTTGGTAGCCAGTCGAATCAGCGTCGATTTTCCTCTCTCCTCTTGACTACCTCCTCCTCTTGCATCACTCGAGCTAACCTCCTCCATGCTAACCTCCTCGAGCCATAGCCGACAACATGCGATTTTCTTGGTGATTGTGACAAGGTGCGCTCTGAAGACATTCTAGAAAACAAGCGAGGGTGAGGTGGATCGTTATAATCACCCCAGACATGGAAATCGGGCGAAGTAGAGTAATCACATCCCGACACCTCGCCCCTCCATCCTTAAGCAAAATAACCCGAAAAAACCCACTAAATAACCCGAAAAACCCCCAACAACCACTGGAAAATCCCAAACAAAATAAAACATTCAAACATTGAATATAGCAAATAGCTTATGCATCTATGAATTGAAGGATTTTTGGAAAAGAAACACAAGTACATAGAAGCATAAGGGCAAATTCTACGGTGTTCATCCGAAAAACCTAAATTATGAGATACAATTCTGATATGATAGCATTCTATCTAAGGAAAGGCAAAATCAAATAAAAAGCGGGAAAAATATCGAATTCATACACGATTAAGTAAAATGGGGATGAGGAGTGTGGATTTTATGCGAGATTGCTTGCTTGCCGGAATACGCTTTGCTATCGCCGGAATCCTCTAAACTTTGTGTTGCCGAAATTATATTGAGAAAAGGAAAGTAGGAGAATGGGGAGAAGGACTCTATTTATTAAAAGAAAATAGAGGAAATGGCGTTTGGGTTTTCAAAATTCAAGCGCCATCATTGCTAGAGCAGTTTCCGGGTCCTCTGTGTCGAGAAGAGAGGGCGGTTCATGTCAAACATTGTTGGTCCTTGGAAAGGCTATCACAAGTTCGAGAGGGGGTGAATAAAATTGTCACAAAAACTTTTCATGAACTGGAATTTCCCACAGGAGGCCAGGTTTCTCGAAACTCAAGCGATGCTCGATTCGATTTGTTCTGTCCCTTAACTTGTGCGGAGTTCGATTAACTCAATGCGAGTATAAGTCAATCTTGACTTATTCTTAGTCTAGTTAACTAGCGGCGGATAAAATTAGCCTTTAGATAACAAGCAGTTTGTTGACTTGGTTTTACCGTGAGAACTTAGATAATTAAGATTGTAATGAAGTAAATAAATCGTAAAATAAATAAACAAGAATTATAGAGGTTCCAAGTGGTGTAATCCATGTCGTCCTCTCTTCCCTTGTGATGCGGAGGAAAATTCCACTAGAACTTCTTTGAGATGGCCCGTTACAAAAAATCTAAAGCGATAGTCCTTGACTAATCCACAGCTTCACTATCTAAACACTTGTAGAGCAGGTAGGATTCTTTGCTCTTCAAGTTGTTTGAACAGGTCCTTGAAGGGTAGAATTGCCTCTTCACGACTCATCACAAACACAGTCTTCACATTTGCACTCAAACCCATCCTTCACACCTTCACGGTGTTTCCACATCTGAGACCTTTGATGAAATCAAAGTTGAGACTTGAATCAATGACTATGATTCAATTGTGATTAGAGCTTTTCTTACGGATAATTAAATTTTGCCTGGCTATGAATTTCTCCAAGTGATAGATTCTTGATTTTGCTTGGATACTTGAAGAAATTTTCTTGATCTTGCAATTAAGAACTTAGCGAGGAATTCTTTCGAAATTGGCTTTCCCCTTAATTAGATCTTTCTTGACTAGATAGATTCTTTTAATTCCTCTTGCCTCTTCTCTTTGTTGTTGTAGAGGTAGTCTATTTATAAGGGTTTATTTAACGTTCATCTGCTTGATTTTTGTAGCGGCTATATTTACGACCCGTTCTGGCGTGTCGATAATTCAACCAATAAAATCGCTTCCTTTATAACGTTAATTGTACTATCGGCTTGTTGGATGGTGACATATAAGCGAGTATCCTTGTCGATTTTATCTTGAGATTGTTACTTATCTGTTTCTTGGTGACTTGGAGCATTAGCGAGATTTTACTCTTCTTGAATATCGGTACTCTAGTTTTTCATCGATTATAATTGACTTAATCAGTACACCATGACTTATTGTCTTCTAAGAATTCATTGTCCTTATGATTCTTAGGTCTTCATCTAAGATCCATAAAGTTAGTTCGAGTCACCACAATCTAGCTTTGAAGTCTAACTTTACTGATCTCGGCAGTAATCTTCATAAGCGAGTTTAAACCCTCGGTTCTTGAGTCTTCACATGGCGAGTCTGTGACCCTTAGTTCTTGATCTTCCAAATAAGCCAGCAGTCTGTGTCCTCGTGAACTTATCTTCTTGATTTTTCATGTTGGTGTTCTCTGTTTTCGAGTTTCTCATTGAATCTTAGTTTAACTAAATCTCAGTTTCATATATTCTCGATTCACGACCTAGAACTATTCTGATGCTATTACGATTCAACTTATACAAATATCAGGACTCTATAAAGTCCTATACATTATTCTTACAGACATCTTTTTTCTTTGCACTATAACGGCTAGTTATGACACTTCATCAATGGGGTTGATAACGATAACTTGATTAGCGATGAATCATCATCAAAACATAAATTTTATTTCCAACAATTTCCCCCTTTACGATGATGTCAATACCCTCCTTAAAGAAATGCAAAAGATAAAACAAAATCTGATAAATAACAAAGTGAGGCCCGAAGCGAGAATTTATTTGATAAGCGAGTTACAAAGTAGAGTAATAAAATACATCATAATAAAAGAGCTAGAAGAAAGTTTCTTTTTACTTGGTGGCTAAAGTAAATTGATTATCATAACTTTCTCATAGCGGTTCTCATAGCATCATTTGTAGTGAGCTTTCAATTCCATGGATGCTTGCCCAAATGTGCCATGATTGAGATAGATTGTTCTTCTGAAGAATTTGCTTTTGAAGAGTACCCTTGAAGGTGAAAACAATTGGTCTTAGTCTTTCATTGGTGGTGTTCTCGGTAGCTTTTGAACAAATTCAGTTGACCTTTTCAATTTTCTCCGATTCCTTATCAATAATACCATCTGCTTCCCATTTCTTGAGTTTGTTGAAGTAGTGCATGAGCAACTTCTGCATATGTAGGAACGATTCTAGAGATTCTTCCTTGATACTCCTTCTCTTCTTTGGTAAATCTTTGAATAGGCCCGAATAGGCGAGAGTCTAAACCAACTCTTTTATCGGTGGGCTCTGAGTACTTAACAATTAACTCCATTTCTTCATCGATAAACTCTCATCAGCTTTCTTTAACTCATTCAATTTATCATCGACTTTTGGAAGGAATTGTGGAATCTCAGTTGCATTGACTTTTAGGATGTCCAAACTTTCCCCTTATTGACATCATCTTTATGAATTAAGCTTCAATGTAAGCATTGATTTTGTTGAGTTGATGCCAATAATGGTTTGAGCTAGCCGAGTCTTTCATTCCACTTTCCATTAATATCATTCTATCAACCAGTTATCTAGAATGCCTTTCCATACATCTTGAGTTTCATCTCTCCTTGCATCATTCTCAATGGTTTGTCTTTGAAGCTCGATCAAGGTGTTTTGACAATTTTAGTTGGCCATTATCCATTTTCTTTTCAAGCTTGTTTCTTTCATCTTGACTAGCCTCTAAGGATTTTAGACTTTTCCAAATAAATTGTTTGTCATCCTTTTGGTCCCGATTATCTCATTGTGATAGTACTTAATGAGATCAACTTTGAGTGGGAACCTCTTGTGAGCTTCACCTTCTTTGTTCATTGGCTTTCTTGAGTGGTGAGACAATCACTTACTTGATTTTCTTTGTACTCTGCCGATCTTCTTCTTTTTAATTGTTCTCAAACTTCTTACACGTTTGATTGATCAATAACTTTTCTAGGTGATAAGCTGGACATTCAATTCTTCATTTAATTCTTCATCGATTCTTCTTGACCATTCTTGCCTTTATTCTTGCTATCTCATTAAAGACTTGTGCAGTAGGAGATTTATAACCTTCTTTCTCTCCTTGCTTCCATCGGACACACTTTTTAGAACTAGAACATACCTTGGATTCTTGAACTACTAGACTCATTATCGGTATTACGATCGGTTTGATTCTTTTTCTTCTTGATGAGGCTAGAATTCCTTCTTGTAGATTGGCATCATCACGAGAATCATCATCATCATGATTCTTTTTGAAATTTCCACCAGCGTAGGTTCCTCGATAGCTATTCCTTATCGATTGCATATCCACGATTTAAAAAATCTTGGTATTGATTATCTCGAGATAGATTTGTAATGTTGTATAAATCAAATACCCATTTTTGATAACTTCCATTTCTACTAGTGATTCCTTTGATTTGCAATGGCCCGAATTTCCAAGCTTGATATTTGCGCAATCGTTCATGTCGGATGACATCGATTCTCCATGATCTTTTGATGATTGGTGATGATCTTTTACGATTCTCTGCGTGACTTCGACTACTGCACGGAATAACATCTTGATTTGCATAGGGTCGATTCTTGCAACTTCTTACATTTGCATAAAAATCGATTCTTGCAACTTCTTACATTTGCACAACATTAGTTCTGCTGATTTCTCCTCGGCGGTGATTGCAATTACGATGACTCTTTTTCAATATGCAGGGTGAGATTGTTGGTTCGATTTCACAACTTTCTCACTTACAATTTCTTGGCGACTTGATTTTGATTGGTTCAAGTTCCAATTGATGGCTTGGAACTTCTTTCTCGATTAGTTCAACAATTTCTTCTCCGGTTGACTTGCTCATCAAGTTAATGATTTTTGTTGATCTTGATTCTTCTTGACTCCTTTTTTCCAGATTGGCGAAAATCCTTTGCACGATTCTTCAAGTTCTAATCACGGAAAAATCTACTGGGGGTAGATCTTGATTTTGAAATAACGACGAAATTTCCAACATTGTTTCATCAATTAATCTTTCATCACCATCAGAATCTTCATCAATATGTTCAACTCTCGAGTGCATTCCCACGAGTCTCGACTTCACTCGTGGCTCGATTTCAGCGATCTGTTCCTCGTTGACAACTTAGATTTCCTTTGTCATCACAATTTCTTGTGAAACTAGTTCTTGAATGGAGTAACGCTTTAGTTATTGGAATTGGGGTAGACTCGGCAAGAATAGCTTGATTCTTCTTTGTCAATGTTGATTCTTTAGTTGGTGTTACAAGATCGGTTATATTTTCACTAAATCTTCCAATTGTTTTCTTTTTGCTTAATTCTACAATTTGTTCCAGAATTCATCTCAGTTGCAGAGTTTCTTGATTTCACCTTTTCATCTTCTTAGGTTCACTCTCTTGAACCTCCAGCTTTCTCTTTCCCTTTTCTTTCTTAACAACAATCTTCCATTGACAAGCGATGTTTTTTCCTCTTTGCGATTCCGAAATGGTGAGTATTCTTTGGACCACTAATGCAAGAGTTTTCTTGTGATAAAAGCGACATTTCTTAACGTCATCTTCTTCTTGGGTAGGTCGAGTTGATTGAGCCACTAATTGATCAAACATATATCTTTGCCAATTGAAGTTTTCTCAAACCAAATCACATCTGATAAATCAATTTTGCTCGAGATAAATTGCTATAATTTCTGCATTTCCAATTATGCAATTTGCCAAATTTTTGAGAAAAATTGAATTCAGTTTGAAGCGAGGCTTGTGCTCCCGGTTTATATCTTTGCGGATTACTGCACCAATAGCTATGTCTTTCCAAAGTTTTCTTTTTGTTCTTTGGTCAACTTGATGATTCTTTGTTCCTCAGTTTGTCAAACCCAAAGATTTACTGATTAGATCTTGATGACCTTGATCTCGCTTACCATTGGCGATCGTGGTGAAGGTGTGTGTGTCTTCTCATCTATAGATGTACATCAAATTCATAGATGTCTCCAATGCTTTCGGACATACACTTTTGGATCGATGTTGAAGGCGTACTCCATTCCTCTGTCTGTTTAATCTTTCTTTTAATTGTTTTGACTAAGGTTTGATCGGTGTATTTTGAAATATATTGGTCAAGTGATACGATCATTCGGGTTCAACAAGAGTGAAAGTCATTATTTTACGGATTTGATTGAGAATTTGAAAATTTGAAGATTGAGAAGCAAATTCAAAATTCAGTGTAAATTATAATGGAAAATTACGGGTTATTTATAATTTGTAGGAAAGGTAGTTATGAATTGGGTGGGACTCATAGCGTCTTGTCATAAATGTTTTGAGATTGCGAAAAGGTGGATTAGTGGAAAATATGAGCAGTTTAGATTGAGAAGAACACGTCTTTTCTTGATATATGTAGCTGAAGATGTAGTGAATAGGAGTAGATGAGGGTGTATACATATTTGTGCTAAATCACGAATTTAAAAACTTCGAGTTGTGAACAAAACTTCGATTTTAGGCTTCGATTACCGTAATTTTCTGTAAAACAAATTTAGAAATTTTGGTACC